>OX463856.1:19640294-19817226 GCA_949825065.1 Odontocerum albicorne
CTGTTCGCGAACTTGAACAAGCTTTTCTCACATTTGATTGTTCATTCTTGTTTGATACAATTTGTCCGGTAAATTCCCGAGGAACTGAGTCGTGTGGGTGTATTACGACACGAATTGGCGGTCGCCAACCACTGAGGGAATTTCTTCACATCAGCGGCCCTGTAGTAACAGTATAAGGTCAGAGGGCCATATACGAGTCGACCTGGTCATACACTTGAAGCGGATCTGGGATAATACATTTTGTCCTGTATTGGAGTAAGATCAACCTTATTTATCCTCTTTTGCTTGTCATTTTATGGTGATATTTGAGTATTCTAGAGATTGGCGAGATCTAATCTTTGAGAATTGACACATTTCCGCAACGGACTGTTGTGTGATAATAAATTACTTCGACTGCCTGTCCATCTGAAAGGTTAGCGAAGTAGCAGAGAGAAATCTGCCCATTTGATTTTCCTGACGGAGTATCAGCTCGTCAGGATTAAATATATAACCAATTAACAGCAAATATGTGTTTCATTATGTATTTATACCTACCCAAGCACTGACGAATGCCTACCTCTTCCCACGACGTCTTGAGATCTTATTGAGCCTTGTTTTACCTATACTGAGCTACCGGAGTAAGAGTCATACATTGTAACATCCAGGCTTTTAGTAATCCAACTTAATTAATTAAAGGGAAAAAGTCTGAAACTGGCCGCCTTTCAACGCGGGGCCTACCTAGAGGTTCGTCGTCGGGCTTGGACGGTATAATTTGTATTTTTATGTTTTTTTCCTTTCTTTCTTCTTTTGGTACTAGAATAATTTGTGCATTGCTGTGTTGTGTACTGTGTATTGGAATTTTATGTTTTTTTTCTTCTTTTTTCATTTTTCGATTCGAATATCTTGTGCATTGCTTTATTGTATACTGTGTATTTGAGTTTTATGTTTTTTTTTTCTTTTTTTGATTTAAATATCTTGTGCATTGCTTTGTTGTGTACTGTGTATTTGAATTTTATGTTTTCTTCTTTCTTTTCTTCCTGTTTTTATTCGAAATTTTGTGCATTGTTGTATTGTATACGGTGTATAATTTTGTTATATTATTTTGATTAACTGCGTATAACTCGGTAAAGAATCGAAAGCAATTCAGGACCGTTAAAACAACAAAGCATAGGCTTTGTACTTCAGTCAAGTCGGTCGGGCGGAAATTGATTCGAGTACCGTTTTGTTTGGCGGTCATTTTGTGTATGAGTTGAGGATTTTATTTATTAATTAAATAAAATATAATAACCAACTAATAACGTGCGGCTGATAAAAGCTGTGCGAGTGTAGGTAGTTATTTTCTAAAATTAGAAAAAATCGAGTTGAGCGTAGTTTTACGAGGAGTATAATCTCGAATTTGGCCGGTAATCGGGTAGGCAGAGCTAGTGGAACGCCATAGTTTCTTGTGATTGGCCGGGTGATTAGCAGCTGATAGAAGTTCCTTGTTGCATTGGCAAGGAATAATTCGTTACGTTTTCTTTCCGGTTGGATAGAGTTAGTGGCGTATTCCGGAGTTTGGATCGCCTTGAAGATTTTTAAATCATCAACAAAAATAGAATATTTAGAGCACTAAGTTTGCCAACTATAACATTAGCTAATTAAGTTTGACGAATACTAGCTGTCGTACATCTGGTCGGCGAGATTAGTAGTAGACCGGTGTTATAATAGCGTGGCCGGGTGATCGAACTTATTGAATTATTCTATTTAGGCCTTTAAGGTAGAGTTGTTTTCTTCGATTACATGCGATTGGAATTTCTGGTGAAGGCTATTCCTGAGATTGGGAACGCGTATTAATAACAGCGTGGCCTAGAGTCTTGGGGATTTCTAATCTTTCAGATAGAACTCTCACCTTGCTAGCTGAGGATAAGTCCACAATGAGTCCTATTGACAATATTACGAGTGCAACTAAGGAGAGATTGATTGGGGAATTGATGGAAAGGGGAATCACTCCGGGTAACAAACTCCCCAGGTTGCGTCGGCAAGCATGGAGCTACAATCGGGGCCTCGTTCACTCTCCTACAGAAGAGGTTATATTGCCTCAAAGGTCTAAGGCACATGTTAATTTGCGAGGAGCCCCGGAATTTTCTATGGAACTGGTTTCCGGAGCGACAGCCCCTCGTTCGGACTCTTCCTTGCCATTTACCGGGTCTTGCCCTTCAAGAGACTTGGGAATGTTGCCGTCTCCTAGCACTAGAGGTAATCAATTACCTCCATTAAATATCAATTTTTCATCGTGGCCAGTGGATCCGTTTAATGGCTCGGGTAGCGTACGTCAGTTTTTGGTTAGGCTCGAGGAAATAGCACACGCACGTAGGTTCGATGTAGACTCTCTCTCTCCCGTCCTACCTGAATTTTTGCGCGACAGAGCCCTGACCTTTTTCAGGATTACGTATAGGAACCCTATGAGATGGGCTACATTGAAGGCACATTTTTTGGAGAGGTTCGAATCGGAGAGTTTTATGATAGATAGAAAGCTGGATATTTGGGCATCCAAGCAGGGTCACGAAGAATCTTCCACCGATTATATCTCCCGAATTTTGGAGGTAAACAGTACACTGGACTCTGCCTTGACGGAGGTGGAGCTGTTACAGGTGTTCAAAAGAGGGCTTCACGTTAGGTTTAGCTCAGTCCTTGTCAGTACGCGGCCTTCGTCAGTACGAGAGATGGAAAGAGTATGTGCCTCTTTCGAACAAATGAACAGGAGTGGTGAGGTATCACCCCGGCCGCTGCAGATGCAGCCAAGGGTAAGGGCACGTGTGTCATCCGTCTCACAGAAGGTTATCGGTAGAGGGCCGACCTTGTTGAGGTGTTTCTTGTGCAATCTTCCGCATCATATTGCCCGCGACTGTCCGCACAAACCACTTATCCAGAAGGAACCGGATAAGTCGCCAAGTAATCGCGTAAGGAGTCGTGCCGAGACTTCTAGACCTTTTACTTTGCTGACGGATACTTCGCGTCCGCCGCCGAGTTTTGTTTAATTCCAAAAACAGATAGAGGACCAACCCGGTCAAGGTAATTCGGAACTAGGGGGTTGGTCAAAAAACAATGGAATTAGGAAGTAATAACCGTAACATTAGTGCCATAGAAATTTCAAATGCAAGGGATGAGAGACCCTATCTTCATTGTGAAATTCAGGGCTCACCATTTAGGGCGTTGCTAGATTCAGGTGCAGCAATTAACGTAATAGGTGGTAATCTGTATAAGAATTTTAAGGACTTACGGTTTATTATGCGAACTACTGAGGGAGTCGTTCACACGGCTGATAGTCAGGGACATCGGGTGCTGGGTACGATCCAGTTGCCCTTACATTATGATCACCAAACTGTGTTGGTGGAATTCCAGGTAGTTCCTTCTTTAGATACTTGCTTGGTGCTCGGTATTCCCTTCTTGAAGCGTTCCGGGCTTACGCCGGAATCGTTTTCTCATTCGAGTAGGAGTTAATGGCTCAATAATGCCTCCATTGTTCCGAAAAAGGATGCTTCTGCTCGAATCGTATTGGACCCCGCAAACTAAATTCCGTGACGCAGACGGACTGTTATCAGTTACCTAACATCAACCGAATTCTCGACAATCTTCGAGATACGCGCTACCTCACTGCTTTAGATCTGAGCCATGAGTTTTGGCTAATGCCATTAAGCAAAGAGTCTAAATGTAAGACGGCATTCCTTGTAGAGGGCCGGGGACAATATCGGTTTGTGGTCACCCCATTTGGCTTAAAAAACATTCCTGCTGAGATGCAACGAATGATGGAACAATTGTTCGCCGATCAGGGTGACCAGGGTTCTGTACCATGTTGGTTTAATAATATGCAAACAGGACTGAGAGTCTTGGAGATAATTAATTATTGACTTTATTGATCTCAGGTAAAGGCTTGAGAGTTATAATTCTTGTGTGTTTTTCCGTATCTGATTATCTGCCATGCATACATCTTATTGTCCTGAATTGTAATTTTTTTTGTTGCATTAATTATATTTATAATTTCATTTCTGTTAGTATTGTATTGTATTTGTGCCTATGTATTGTATTTGGTATTGTGTTCCTTTGAGGTTGCCTTCTAGACGTACGGCTATAATTGTTTGTGCCTGTGCGTGTATTAGGAAGCCGTACTACAGGGTTATACAAATCCGAATTTTGCGATGACGCATGCAAATGTCTAGGTCATCTTACGTACCGCGACGAACTCAGGAGGGTTCCTAGTAGAGAGTAATATTGTAGAAGTTTCATAACCAGCGGCATGGTAAATAAGTTAGAATTTTACTCGTATTACCCGTATATTGTAGTTAGTTCAGTTTAATTTTCGAAACAACGCCTAGCCTTGCGGTAAGCTCGCCAGCCATAAGCTTCATGATACCGCAGATGTAATAGAAACCTAGATCGCTGATTAATTAGTACAAGTATGTCACCAAAGGGCGAAAAAAAAACTTTGATTTGTTTTTCTATCGCAAGGGTATTACACACCCTGATTTTTAGAACGTCTACATATATAACGCGTGGTGACAACTTTATTGTGCTCGGGCAGGAAATCAGAGACCTTAGGGCGCATGTCTGTATACAAGCGAGCGAGTATACCATGCAGTATTGAAGCAACATGTTCGTTTAACCTCCTTCATCGGGAGCGGAGCATGTTTTCACGATGCTGGCCGTAGTATAAAGTTGGCAAGTTGTTTAAACTTCATCGTTGAGGTGGCGTCATCGAAAATTATTAGTTAAAGGTATATGAGGAATAAATATCCCCGCCATGATCCGCAGAAGACTAGTATAGGAGAGGTTTAATTCCTCATTAATTACGTGTTCGTCAAGTGGTTTAGAGTAAACCAATGCGAGTGATGCGAACACCTAGGGAAGGATTGTTCATGCCTCAATGATACTGTGAGAATAGCAAGATGAGTTCACCTTTCTTCTCCTCGCCATAATCTCTACCCTGCCCCATCATGGATCGTTCTCCGAATAGAGGGGCCGTGCCGGAAGAACGTTTTGTTCGCACTTTTTGCAATAACTAATGGTATAAGGCAAAGGAAACAACCTTTAGGTTAAAAGTACAGATAGGTTGTGGCAGGCTGGAAGCTAAGCGCTGCTTGGTGTAGTTTACACCTAGGTTATAAACCACCTAGTTGGACAGGTGGTATGGAGAGGGTATTCTAGCCAATCAAACGCTGGGCGATATTTCAGCAACAAATTAGCGCCCCGATTTGTCAAGTGTGTGGTCACAAGGTAAATTTCCGACACAATATATGAACTGTCTGACCTGAAGGGGAAAGTGGCAGGTAAATTTCGCGTCAAAGACATCGCCAAGGTGGAATAAAGGCTCCATTACGGTGAATTGACGCGAGAGCTGCCGTGGCACTTGTGGTAATTCAGTTTTACCAAATTAGGTTTCCATGTTCCAAGAAAAAAATATGGTGGCGCTCAATAGACCATGTGCTGGACAATGAGTGGTGAATTTTTGCTGATAGCATAGCGTTTGTATGCACGTCTTTTGATAGAGCGTCGGCGCTCACTTCCTCATGATGTCACATTGGATACATCCTTATCAATTCCTTATCCTGTTCTATCAAGGGTCGCTCACCTGGCACTAGGTCGTATAGGTTGAATGGAAGGCAGCTCTATGATAGAGAATGAGTGGGGTTGCTACAGGGGTTTTTGAAGTGCTGCTGGGAAGTATGAATGAAAAGGATTTGGTGCGTGCCTTGGTGGGGGGGCTTTCGATGGGATATCCTTAATTGTGAGGCTTCGGCCAATGATTTTTATTTTTTCTTTTTCCATGTTTTTATTGTTTATTGTCAGTCCGGTCTAGGTGGGCAGGCGTCCGTGACGCCATCGGTACACGGAGGTGCATAGTATGGTATGACTACGTCATGCGCATCTTGGCTCCGCCCGTTGGTTCTGCGGCCGTCGCACCGACGACAGAGGTGGGCGCTTGTGGACCATTGGTACGGGGACATCCATGGTTGTATGTATGGACTCCGCCCTTTGGGCCTGCAGGCGTGACACTGGTGACAAAGGTTTTATTGTCAGTCCGGTCTAGGTGGGCAGGCGTCCGTGGTTCTGCGGCCGTCGCACCGACGACAGAGGTGGGCGCTTGTGGACCATTGGTACGGGGACATCCGTAGTAGTATGTATGGACTCCGCCCTTTGGGCCTGCAGGCGTCACACTGGTGACAAAGGTTTTATTGTCAGTCCGGTCCAGGTGGGCAGGCGTCCGTGACGCCATCGGTACACGGAGGTGCATAGTATGGTATGACTACGTCATGCACATCTTGGCTCCGCCCGTTGGTTCTGCGGCCGTCGCACCGACGACTTAGGTGGGCGCTCGTGGGCACCATTGGGACAAGGACGACCGTAGTTTTGTGCGTGGACAACATGTACAACTTGGCTCCGCCATTTGGGTCCGCGGGTGTCGCACTGGTGACAACGGTTGTGGAGTAGGCTCCAACCAATCAGCGAAAGGCTTACGGATGGCCTATATACATCCAGTGGAGGCTTACGGATGGCCTATATACATCCAGTGGAGGCTTACGGATGGCCTATATACATCCAGTGGGGGTTGTTGAGTGTGACTCCAACCATGGGCGTCATGAACCCAAATTGGCATATGCTCCCGGTCTAGGTGGACGCTCATGGCACCGTCGGTGCCCGGATAACCATGGTATTTTATGGATCATGCGAGTTTTGGCACCGTCCGTGATGTGTGTGGGCGTTGCACTGACGACTCTGGCTAGCACGAGAATTGGCACTAAAGGGATGACGATCCCCGAGGTGATGATATTATAAACACATATTTGCTGTATTGTATAACCAAGTGTAACTGTTTCTTGTCAGTTTTTAGACCTGGAGAAGCCTATAGTCAGATGTCGCCCCTATGAGTGGTGTCTCAGGGCCGTGTAATGGAAAATCGTATGTTAAATGTGTCTTATATAGTCTCATTATTGATATATCGCCAGACTTGTATCTTGCAATATCAAGGATCACCAGACAAGCGGGAGGAAACTCACCTTGCTTCCTTAATTTAAGTGATTAGGTTAAGAAACTAAATCAGTGCCCCTAAAAAGTGCAGACTATCGGATCCGGTTCTGGGGAAGCCGTTGTGAACTAACATAATTACTATTAAGTAACTTGATCTGTTTTTGGGCATTACTCTTGTGAGTGTGTTGCCTTTGTAATCTTAAATGTTTGTACATTTTTCTATTGTAAATTAATAAGAATTATTATGTGTAACCATGCTGTAGAGAAGGCGATAGTATCTGTTCTTGAACATTACTCTTGTGACTGTTTTGTCTTGTTATCCTAAATGTTGTATGTTTCTTTTTTTTGTAAAAATAATAATAAGACTTATTATGTGTAACCATGTTGAGGGGAAGGCGATAATTGATGTTCTCCTGTATTGTGCCTTGCTCTATAAAATGTTTAACTGTTTCCAGGTGTTCTTAGATAGGGAAGCCCTGAGAGTTAGTTTTTCGTGGTTTCCTACTCTTTTCGCAAATGCAGGGGCTTATTAAATCGTCCACGAGCGTATCCGGCATGACCCAGTAACGTCATGCCCTTTAGCATAGTATCTAATCCTTGTTTCGGCAAGCAGGTGTATGACCAATTGACACAGGGCCGTAATCAGTACTTGAATTATTATTTTTTTTTATTATTTTTTTTTTCTTCGGTAACATAAAATGGAGTGTCAGGACTTGGGTACGGCCGACCAATTAGTTTATTGTAGTTAAAAAATAACCATTAAAAATAGTGAACCAGAGCAGTCAAAGGGAGATCTTGCGTCATTTTCGAGAAGGATTGCTTCCTATTGTTTCAAACTTAACTGCCTCGAGTGGCTGGCTTGTCTTCCCATTTGTATAGAAATACACGACACTTTATGAGGATCGGTAATTAGTGTTCCGTCTGCGATCTGTTTTATTGCAGTCACAGATAACTATTGTTACTAAGAAAAGAAAATAAAACTTTGCGCAAGATATATTTCGAGGGCGAAGGCGCTTTTATGACCGCGATTGTCATGCGAGAGAGAAAAAAGGGGTCAAAAAATTTCTCTTCTCCTTTCTAAGGAAATACGTCGCGCTTAATTTATTACGGACATAGTTAAATATTGAAAACAACGGCTGAGAATAACAATTCACTCGAGATACATTAAAAAAAGAAGGGTCCAGTATTGTCTCTTAAACAATAAGTTTCACCGGATGTTATACAAAAAGGATTCTCGACTTAATTACGCTGTGAAAGTTTAAATAGACTATTCATTGGCAAAATAACGAAAAGATTTATGATTTTTTTAACGGTCGCGAGGGACTTTCTATAGAGTTCCAAAATGGCGGCGCTAGGCTGAGATCCCTTAAATTAAGGGACCGCGATCTTCCGAGCTCTTTCTCTCGCCACGAAGTTATCAAGTCAACATCATTCTCGTCTTGACGCTGTTCGCGAACTTGAACAAGCTTTTCTCACATTTGATTGTTCATTCTTATTTGATACAATTTGTCCGGTAAATTCCCGAGGAACTGAGTCGTGTGGGTGTATTACGACACGAATTGGCGGTCGCCAACCACTGAGGGAATTTCTTCACATCAGCGGCCCTGTAGTAACAGTATAAGGTCAGAGGGCCATATACGAGTCGACCTGGTCATACACTTGAAGCGGATCTGGGATAATACATTTTGTCCTGTTTTGGAGTAAGATCAACCTTATTTATCCTCTTTTGCTTGTCATTTTATGGTGATATTTGAGTATTCTAGAGATTGGCGAGATCTAATCTTTGAGAATTGACACATTTCCGCAACGGACTGTTGTGTGATAATAAATTACTTCGACTGCCTGTCCATCTGAAAGGTTAGCGGAGTAGCAGAGAGAAATCTGCCCATTTGATTTTCCTGACGGAGTATCAGCTCGTCAGGATTAAATATATAACCAATTAACAGCAAATATGTGTTTCATTATGTATTTATACCTACCCAAGCACTGACGAATGCCTACCTCTTCCCACGACATCTTGAGATCTTATTGAGCCTTGTTTTACCTATACTGAGCTACCGGAGTAAGAGTCATACATTGTAACATCCAGGCTTTTAGTAATCCAACTTAATTAATTAAAGGGTAAAAAGTCTGAAAGGAGATTTGCGCAATAAGGATTTTTTTAGAATGTCAATGTTTGAAAGAAAGCGGAATGAAGACATCGGAAAGGAATGCATGAACAAAATAGATGGTTTAAGTATGATGAGGAAAAGAGCTTTTAGATGGTTTGGACATGTGAAGACAAAGAATCATGAAAGAATGACTAAGCGAATATAAACGTCAAAAAGGCAAGATTCGCAAATGTAAATAAGTGTTTAACAATATTAGTTAGCGTTATGAGTTTTGCAAAATGATTGATCAGTGTGTAACAAGATTCGTAAATATTATAAATTTTACTGTGCAACAAGGTTTGAGAATTCTACTAACCATTGAAGAAGATTCATTGAAGTAGATTTATGTGCAACAAGATTTACAAATCGTTATTATTTTGCAGCCTGCTTAGCAAATTGTTTTAATTTTGGACCAAGAATTACAAGTATTTGTCACCTTTGTAAATGAAAATAATTGGACAAGAAGAATCGCAAACCTTATGAATTATGTTACAAGATTTATTTTTAATTGATTGGAAGAAATTACCACATGACAATCGTCGTTGCTGGGCCTCGTAGTCAAGTATCTCCTCGAAATTCCAAAGTCAAGCCAGTTGGAAAGTGAAGATGTGCCACGGGTTTTCGTCTGTTTCTTCTTTTTTCTCCTCTTTATGTGAGTAAACCGTTGCACACCGACAAACTCACCGGCCACACCACTATACTGGATTCGATGACACACCTGAAGTGGCATGCTTTTCCCCTTTTTTAATAGTATAGATGTAACCAAAATCATAGGTATCCTTAAACCCTCGAATACTAGGCGAAAAAATGCTTGTGTTATTCGAGGGGAGTAGCACAGGGCGAGGCTCGAACCGGTGACACGGAAGTCTAACGCGTTAACGCGCGGCCATGTACCTTATTTTCAATAAATCTGCTGTACTGCAAACAACAAAAATCTGATATCAATCAATAAACTATCCATCCCTTCATGTACAATAGCTCATGACTAAATATCGTGACTCCCATGACAGCCTAACTAAAATTTTAAATTCTTCAACTCATAAAAGTAAATAATTATGCAAAAAGAAGACCAATCGTTTAGATTAGTCAAGCGAGCTTCGGAAATGTTGTTTATTAGACAGCAAGGTTCAATTTAATTGTGTAACAAGATTTGTAAAAAATGCAAACTATGCAACAATCATTATCAACGAAGGCCAAAGTATAAGGCCCATATATAAAAATGATCGCACAAGATTTGTAAAACTTATAAATTAAGTAACAAGGTTCGTTAAGAAAATGCACCAGAATTAGCAAACTTTTTAGAAATACAATTTTTACAATCGTGCAATAAGATTTATGAATCTTATTTATTGTGTTCCTTAATGTTCTTCAGCCACTGAGCACATGTTCATGTACACAAAATATCTCAACACTATTAATTAGCAGGATTTGTCATAATTGCAAACTAACATATGCAACAATCATTATCGACGAAGGTAAAAATATAAGACCCGTATATAAAAATTATCGTACAACAAGATTTGTAAAACTTATAAATTAAGTAACAAGATTCGCTAAGAAAATGCATCAGAATTATCAAACATTTAATATCGTGCAATGAGATTTATAAATCTTATTTCTTGTGTTTCTTAATGTTCTTCAACCACTGAGCACATGTTCATGTACACAAAATATCTCATCACTATTGGTTCTCACGGACTCAAAAGTTATCGAACATCAAAATGTAATAATACTTCATACTTAAATTTACATATATGGACAGGATACTGGATCTAAAAACTATATAGTAGATATTCATTAATATGCAAATACAGGAAGGTGCCCAATTTAGTGACATACAAATTTATTTGATTTTTTGGTATTTTAATGATAGAAGCTTCGACTCCCGAGTTAGATTGTCATTGAGGAGAGCTTTACGATTTATAAGTGACGACGTTATATAAGTGTTCATTCAGTATTAAGAAGAAAAAAATTACTTGTTCATTAGATAAAGTTGCCATGTTGTTTATGATAAAACCTCATCACGTTCCAAAAGACATATACTCGTACAATACTCTTTTAATTTCAAATATGATTCGGTTACGGATAATGAAAGTTCACATACTCAACGTTAAAAAGATTTTTTTACTACGGCACAAATAATCGCAATCTCCACGTTGGAAAATAATTTTTAACCCAGTAACTAGGGGCCGTTGCAAACTTTTAAGCACCCTAACTGAGATAACCTACTTGTACCCAAAAATTGTGTCTTCGATTTGTAGATATAACCAGACAAGTAGAAACTTGAAACAACTAGATTTATTGTAAATTGCAAGAATTACTTATAGTCAATATTTGATTACTATTTGCAAATACAAAAGGAGTACAATATCATATTTTGCAAAATTTGCCATGCTCTCACTTTCCTTGATATCCTGTCTTTTCTCTGTGAGTTTTCCAGAATCATTTCTAATTTGGCCAACCCATATATTTGAATATATATATATATATATATATATATATATATATATATATATATATATATATATATATATATATATATATATATATATATATATATATATATATATATATATATATATATATATATATATATATATATATATATATATATATATATATATATATATATATATAATATGAAGTATGACAACTATATTAAGTTCCCTCTGTGATAAATTTAACGAAAGAACTGAGTTATTTTCTTGATTTGCTTTCTATGTAGGAAGAAGGTATTTCATAAATAACCCAGTCAAGATTTGTTTGCTCCTTAACTTTTTCTGGCTTTGTTTCACGGTACTGGGCTCCATAAAGCCGTTTTTTTACCATTCATAAATGAGTGTAAAGAATAAGTAAAAATATATAATATAAAATTGTGACCCTCAAAGGTCAGTGCTACGTTGCTTTGAGGTATGCACTTGATGCGACTGCCTAGTTTATTTAACAATAGCGCCGACCCTGACAGAAACCAAAATATTAAATACTTTATTATTTTCACAATCCTGGTTTCAAATCCTAAGATCTGTTAAGATTTATAGTAATGCTTCTAACAGAAAATATAAAATATTATCATGACTTTATTGAAACAAAGTGCAAGATGTTCGTGTAAAGCCCCAATATTTTAACGGGCATTGTGTTCCAGACGAATATTTCCAATCCACTCAGAGAAGCAACGATGGGAAGGAGGAACGATGTAACTCTTATTTTTCACTTTAAGGTTCAAACTACTTTACTCTATCTTCTTATCTCGTAAGAGCTTGGGTCTTTATATTATATATTCGAGATTGTTCAACAAAAAGTGCACTGTATTTCATAAGATACCATTCATTTGTACTTTGCACGGATTTCTCCTGTTACACAAATAAACTGATTGTATACATGTTATTCGTATAGAATAATATCAACCAAGGTTCTCCTTCAGTTGGTTGAATATTTCTATGCCCCACTCGACTGAGAGTTTGACCAAGATATGCATTTTGTAAGAAATGGTACCATGTAGAACATGGTACGATTTCTTGCACGGTTATACTTATCAGAACATGTAAGTGTACTTAAGTAAGTAGCTAAGTGCTTGTTGTATCGCGGAGCAGTCAAAACTACCTTGAAAAATCTTCAAATATCGCGAAGGGTTTTTACCTATTGGTCACACTTAAGACAATCCAGATACACACAAACTTCGTGGTAAATCAAATCCTTGGAGAAGTACGTTAGAATCACTAACAAGATGAAGATTTCCAACTGAGAGAGATTCGATTATGTGAGCTCACTTTCATGAAATTTCATTAAACTAAACTATACCTCATTTTCATAATAGTGCTAAATTCAATGTCTGTACATCATTCCTACTTCTAAAATGTAACCTACGCTATTACTACATTCACGAGAAGGTATTGAGAGGTTCACTATTTTTAGGAAACGTTACATTAAAACTTAGAATACCTTGAAATGGTTTTGGTTACTAAATGGCGCCATAAAAATATACATCCATATAACGTACTTTTCATATTAGATATTTCAAAATAATAAAAAATTCTGACACACTGTGCATCTCAGTTTTTCCAACCTGAAAGTTTCGGGTTAAATTCTCGATCGTGTTTCAAAAATCAATGAGTCCTAGTTTGGTTATTTCCTAACAGGCCTTTCAACATCTTTCTGGTTGGTTGGAAAAAATTTCAACATGACAATAATCACTTTAGCTTGTACTTTCAATAACGAAAATATAATACAAAATAATACAGTTTTAAAACACCCGCCACTCGAGGAGGACTACACGATTTTTTAGTCTACAGATAACTTTTAAGCGTAAGTACAGCAATAAATTATCTGAAAGTTAAACCAAAAACTTGGATCCAGAACGCTTGTGCGATATGCAATCATGGAAACCACTGGGTAACGGTGACGTCATGTTAAAAATTATTTATTTATCTCATATTTATTATATTTTAAACTGTAAAAGTCTAAATAAATATGAAAGTTAGATATAACCATACGGTGTCTCTAATATACATAATATGTATAGCCTAATATATAAAATCGAATAAATCTTTTTATCCTTTTAATATTTATGTTGATAACGTTCCCTTTTTTTAATATTAGGAAAAGGTATGGTTTTCACAATGAATTTCTTATAAAATAAACCTTTTTATATACACTTGTCGTTTTTGTTAAGTTGGTATAAGTAAAGGAATTGTAGTACTTAAAATATTTCTAAGATTTACAAAAATTTTTTAGAAAATTTAAATTTTACATTCGTAGAATTGCCTAATAAGAAAAGTATCAAATACACTTTGTAAATGTCACTTTCTCCAATATCTTATCCGTTACTGTTTTGAGTTGTTTCTTTCGGTTCTTTGTCAAACAAACGTATTATATTTCTAATAATGAATTTTTATTCCAACGATTATTAAAGGATTGTGTTGTGGAAGGTGTTTCATTTCGTAATAATTACAGCTGATGATTTCTAAAACAAATATACAATATACGAATATAGTAACACGTTCATTGACGCAAATTCTCTTTTTTTAGTTTGTATTTTCAAAAACATGACATCTAACATATTAATTATTCGGCTTCTAAATCGATTTAATATTTTTGTTCCTGGTAACACCATAATATTTTTAATTTATTTTGCTACAACACTAAGAGTGACAATAGTAACACTGAAAATTTCATCTAGCTATAGTGATTTTGTACTCGTATAAGAACAGTAAATTATAAGTTCTATAAGCTCTCATCAAAATGTGTTTTATTTTCATTTATTTTTATATTTATTTATTTCAATTTATTTAAAGTAATGCTTAAATTAAAATTTAGAGTGCGCCTAAATATAAATACAACTTGTCAACAAAAATATAAACCCTTAGATGAATCATATAAAAAAATATCGAAAAGCAGTAGACACGTGCATACCACCCACCACACATAAAATACAAACATGAAAAAGGTCAGAGCTCTGGCAATCAACGACCTTAACATACAAAAAAAAATCAAAGTGAATAACAGCAAAAATATGCATACGCACAATCAATCCACTCCAATACACAAAAATAAAAAAAACGCATATCGAAATTTCAACATATTTACAGATATATCGAAAAGTTTGAGAGAAACAAAGTCAACGAAAAGAAAGAGAGATAAAAAAACAACGTTTCTTCTGCCGTGGCGTCGGACTCATGGTTCAGACAAACCAAAACTTTATCTATAGGAACTTTTAAAGGCATTAAGACTTTCACCAAATATGTCGGAGACTGCAACATAGTCATTACCCAATCGATGCAATCTCGCACCGGAATATATCCTGCAGTCTCGTACTTTTCAAAGGAATTTGTAAGTGAATCAATTTCAACAACTTCGGACAGTAAATTATCCCATTAATTATTTTCAAAAGCAAGATCAAATCAACCACTTACAGACTTATTTATCTGTGACCACTTATATAGTTTTATTAAAAACTACGTTAAACTTTTTTAACTCACTATAAATTGGTTTGTGGAAATACTTAAAAGTTTACCTTATTAACAAACTTACTCGTATACCATTAACTGATTTACTTTATGCGCTGTTTTTCTGTTAACAATTAATCGCGTAAATGAAGGAATTAGTTTACTTGTGAATACAATTTCTAATGATTTATTGAATATTGAATACATTTTGGTTTATTGAATCATCACCAATTAGAGCTCAACCACTCGATTACAAATGAAAATGCTTCGATGCGAAATTGATTGCCACATTAGAAGAAATTGTCACGCTCGCTCCTTCAAAAGGTAGTTCTTCTCTTCACAGTATTTATGATAAATACGGCGCAGACACGAACTCAGTGAAATAAAGCTATAGATATATGATATATGCGTTTAAAACGTTATGCTGGAGGAGGATGCTACGAACTTAATAAATGGTAAAGTGAACTAATGCCTTTATTATCGAAGATATTCTGAGAGTTAAGGACAGATTTTTGACAATATGTTTGTACTCGTATTTTCAAATATATAATAGTAACAACAAATAATTATATATTTTAAGTAATTATTCAGCTTACTTTTGCTACCGGTAACATCACCGCTTCACCTCTGTTTTTTACGTCGTCTTTTACTGTCCATGCAGGGAGACTCTGAAATCGGTTACAAACAAATGTCAGACTCGCTCCGTCCTTGGCATGCTTAAGAAGCGACTGTAAAAAACTTTTAATTTCTAATCAGTAATATAACGTGTTTCATTCCTGATTTTTTTCTTTCCTCTCTCCACCATCCCTTTATTTTCCTTTGATTGATGATATCTCACTTTATATGAAAAGGAATGTTCTGGTGGTTGACGGTCTTTATGGGGGTTGTGGGCGTATGCTCATGCATGTGTTCATGAATTTCGTGGGGACGGATAGTCATTTGAATGTTTTTTTTTGCGACTATGTAAGTTTCATTTACTTTTATTTAGTTGATTGGAAAAGATTGCCGCTGAGCAATAAACCCGCCTGATTTTATTTGCAATAAAAGTTTTACATAAATAAATAATACATTTTTACATCGAATTATTTTGCTTTTTATTTTGCCACAACTCTGAGAG
Organism: Odontocerum albicorne; assembly: GCA_949825065.1. NCBI lineage: Eukaryota > Metazoa > Arthropoda > Insecta > Trichoptera > Odontoceridae > Odontocerum > Odontocerum albicorne. The sequence continues at coordinate 19,656,485 of OX463856.1, forward strand.
TGAGAACAGTAACAATGTAATATTCATATCACTATAGTAATTTTAAATAGGTACGAGAAAGCGTAAGTTTGGTTCTCCGATTCTTAAGATGCATAGCCAGTGGTCAAGGAGGCAGTTTGGAGAAACTTGTGGCCACTCCAAGCGTGGTAAAAAAACTACCAAGTGAGAGGCGCAACAGAACTACCCTTAGCGAAGTGTAGGGATGGATTGAAAGGAATATTTAAGGGCTTTCATTGGGTCACGATGATCAGTCATGAGTTACACGACATAACAGATAACACTAGCAGTTTTGTTGCCATGGAGCAATCTGTTCCAGCTGACCAGAAAGATTTTAAATCAGTCTTGAGTGTAAATCAGATTAAAACGCTTAAAAAAAACCGGAAACCAAACCCGCTACCCTCGGGATAGAAAACACATATGCGTAAATGTTATGTCTTATCAACAAACCCATGGAGGTCGATTTGGTGAATAACAAATAAAAATACCTTCAGGTATATTTTTAAATTTTATTTAAGGTAGGATGTTGTTTAACTTTGGTCTCCTAAGGTTTATTGTTTTCTCACAGACATTTGGTTTTTGTATTTCTCAAAGGAGAGATAAATTTTCTTCGCATTTTTAGTAAACCACATATCAAGGGAGAGTTTAAAATAAAAAGGGTCCAAGATTGTTTTCAAGTCGAATAATTGAATTTAGTAGTGCGTAAAGCATACGAAAGCAACTTGATTCTAAATTATACCGAAAATCAGAAAAGGAAAGACGAATGCTAGAATTTTACTATGTGAATGGTTGTACATTTGTCTTATTTTATCTATGAAGTATCATCACTTTTGCCAGATTTTCTATGTGATCAGAAAAATACATTATAAAATCGTATTTATAATTTATACATTTATGCCGAATAGCATGATAAAATCTGGTAATTACAATATTTATCTTTCCATGGCGCATGAAAAATCAACACCTTAAATGGTAATAGTAAAAGGGCAATATACGAGTACAAGGCGCCGTTTAGAGAGCAGACTCTTGCCAAGAAAATTGTGGACTCGGACACACTATTATTGACATGTTCGATACGTTTAGTACGAGAAGATTATTCAGTTCTAGAAAAACGTGTCACGACCCCAATGAATCAAATTCTGAAAGAGAAAAGTGTGAATAGTCTTTATAATAGGAAAGTTTGAATAACGTGGGTGTATGGGCGTAACAGAAGTGAAAGATTTATTGATTTATTAAACTCCATTTATTATTATTTTTTCAGGTTCTTTGCACATTACATATGGGTTTTCCTAATTTGTACAAGAACAAAACATAGCGAGTACAAACAAAACATGTATAAAACTGTTCAACGTTTTAAGACTTATTTGATAACAACAATTGTGAAAATGTATATACTCGTATAATATATTGTAAATACTGTAATATAACATATATTGTATATCAAGTACTACACTAAATGTAAGAGATATTCCCTGAAGGAGATGAGCGACACATGAAATAAGTCTATATGAGGACACACACGGTTAAAAACATAATTGCTCTACCTACCGGTATCTCCTAAGGCAGGTTAGTTCGATTTATAGGTTGATAGAACAATCAATGGGTGCGTTGTTTAAAATATTTATCCGGAACATACAAACCAAGACTGTTCAGTACGGATGGGTTAGCTAAAGTACCCCAGAGCAAACAAAAAAGTGGACACCCAATCGAAGAGATCATCCGCTCTCTAATAATCTGTAACTAAGTATTTTCAGTGCGAAGACACTTGGATAAAGCCAGGGACAATATATAATATAATATACACTCTCTCATGTAGATAGAGACAATGGAGAAATCTTTTCTGGTCCATTTCTGGAATGAGTGAATACTTAATTCCTGCTAACGCCCATATTATAGAGTAATATTCCAAATGAATTCTAACCAAAAAATATATAATCTTCTGAGTACGTACGTAGGTATATGTGAATATTTTAGTGGTACGAATTATAAATATACTCCTATTATTTGCTTAATTTTATATATGTGCCAGGGTGCATTGAAGTGGAAATATATGATCTCTGCTCATCCCAATAGAGACATGGCTTGATGGAGATGGTGATGAATTCGTTAACCTAACCCAAATAGAATTTCCTTATTCGTATTTTCGTGTTTCAATGTTTATTTGTGTTTTCTGTCAATTTTATATTCTTAAATAAACTCTCTCAGAGTGCTCGTCTATATCTTATTCCATACACCCATCTTAAGTGAAACTCTGGTTACTTTAAAAAAATACCTCATAAAAGAATAAAGTTAAAAGAATGTATTTCAGTGCTTTTGTTTTATTGTTTAGTTGATAAAAAATGTGGCATTACCGTAAGTCAGCATCATTTTGTTTTGTTGTTTAATCGATAAAAATGTGCCATTGCCGTAAGTCAGTATTATTTTGTTTTATTGTTTAGTTGATAAAAATGTGTCATTACCGTAAGTCAGCATAATTTTGTTTTATTGTTTAGTTGATAAAAATGTGTCATTACCGTAAGTCAGCATCATTTTGGTTAGAAATACCAAGCTGCTAATTAGCTAAAGAAGTCCTAGTTTGACTTCCAACATTAGCAAGCTTTGTGATAAGTTAAAAGGGGCATTGAAAGAAGGGAAGTTACAGAGAACAGGGTAAATTGAGCACTTAACGTAATAGCATGTAGCAACCGACCTATATCAAAAGTAGCAAAAATGACAATAGATAATCGTGTGTTGCTGCTGATCTTGACGTATGGCAGTGAAACTTGGACTTCTCCAAACGGTAAAAGTAAGGAAAATGCTATGAAGATACGTGCATTAAGGAAAATTTCTTGAGTTTACATGTACGAAATAAGGCGAAACGATGACTTCAGACATTAATGCCAGGATAAAGTAGGTGTAATAAGTACGATGAAGAAAGAGCGTAAATATGGTTTGGACTTGTGGAGAGAACGAATGACAAAGTGAGTATACAATTCGAAAGATATAGACCGAAGAAAATGTGATTGGGTCAAATGGGAAAGTCCGATGCCATGAGGGTAGCCCATTGGCATCATAATGGTTAAATCGATATTCTCTTGATTTAAATTTATGTCTGTCAAATAAGTATGAAACGCATGGACCAGATTTTGAAAGAAGGTATAATGAGAAGTATGAATAATAAAAAGTTGAACATGAAGGGATGAATAATTGTAGAGGAGGCGTAAGTTGTGGGATTGGATTATTATGTTTGGGGATCTATTTTCACTGCCTAGCCCTCAAAGGACACATGTGAAAAAGTACCTGCGTCGTTCGAGGGGAGTAGCACAGCGCGGGGTTTAAACCGATGACCTTCCGCACGGAAGTCCAGTCCATTACCGCACGGTCATGGCCCTCTATTAATAAATAAGTAACATGGTCGCAAAAAAACTAGACAAAATTTAATAACAATATACGTAGTAAAAATAAAAGTTAGACATCGCCAATCAATGGACAAATAAAGTATGGCGGAGAGGAAAGAAAAATCTGGAATGAAACACGGATTTGAAATAAGAGTTTCTTAAGTCGCTTTTTAAAAGATACCAATGACGAAACGAGTATATGTTATTTGTCATCTATCTATCTATCTATCTATCTATATCTTCTACATAAATAAAAATGTAAATGTTCGTTAATTGAAGGCAGCTAATCTCCGGAAGTTCTCTACCGATTGCTTTGAAATTTTGAGTAAAGTTGATATTCGTCAACGGAAATGTTTTTTCATTTTTATTTATATATAAATATCAGTGTATATAATAAAATTTTTAAATCAAAAACAAATATCTATGCGAACCTGTCGGGGACAAGGACTAACTAGATTTGTGACACATGTCAAATTTCATTTTCGACGTTTCGGAGTTTATATCAAATATTTATTTTTTAGTCTATATAAATAAAATATTTAATAATTTAATGTTTAAAAATAAATAATAAATTTTATATATAATAAATGTTTTATTTTTGAGTCGAGACACGAACTGATAATAAATTTATTACAGAGGAAAAATAGGTTAGAATCCAAGATACGTCAAACTAACATTTGTGTTAATAAGGATAAGTTCCATTGTGTCATAGCAGCTTGAGAAAATCTTAATATGGCTGAATCAGGACTTTATAGCGCAAGCGCAGGAAATATATTTGACAGAACTAATACTAAATTTGTAAAAAATATCCAAGTAATATTTTATCTGTTTTCAAATATTTCGAGTATCGTTAAAATAAATATAATCGCTAAAACAAATATAGCTTATATTTATAAAATGATCTAAAATAAAGATATAACAATAACTTATATGTATAAAAAGATCGAGGATCGCTAAAATAAATATAACTTATATAGTATGTATAAAAAAAGAGATGCGTGATACTCTCACGTGGTAGAAGTGAAACTTCTTAGATCTTAGGAAAAGTTGATTTTATGCATTGCTTTTTTTCGATTTGTTAACGATTTTTTTAGGATTAGGAAATGGTTCTGTGGAATTTAATTCAAGAAAGTCTCTTTTAATTAAATAAAAAAAAAAAAATTTTTATTTTTAATAATAAACAACAATAAATAATAATATAATACACTTAATAAAATGAAATTTAATATTAAATATATTAATATTTTTATATTTATATTAAATTTATTATTTTTAAATAATTATTTAATTATTTATAGCTTTACTATTTTAATTATATAAAATATTATTTTATTATATAATTTTTTTTGTATAGCGCCATCTGCGTTAATTTATCCGCCATTTTCATTTCGTAATGTGCGTTGTTGACATATCTACCTCTAAGAATATCTTTTTCACTTAGTATTTTTAACTTATTTTTTTATTTTTCTGTTCAATTAGCGGTAAAATTTAATTGTTTTGATTGATTTTCGTTTGAATTCAAATCATATCGTGAATTGATCTCTTGGAGTGACAACGTGATGCTGGTATGTACATTTTTGACAAACGTCATATTTTTTTTAAACGAAGTGACAAATTTTTGCTAATTTGTAAAAAGATGTATTAATGTGTCATTATTGTTTGTTTTTTGTAATGTATTTATCTAAATAACTTGCTATTTATTAGAATCGATATTTATTGTTCATTAATGACGCGATCAAACATGTCACATCCAAATTAAATTCGTGCGTAGTTTGCAATGTTTGCAATGTCTTTCCTTAACATTTAATTAATTTCAATAACCTCTCTCTTTGCTTAACATTTAATTCGTTCCAATTATCTCCGGATTTCATTAACAATACTCCTATTGGACAAATATTTGACAAATGCGTGTCCAGCTGCAAAACGATTGATCAGCTGAGATATTCTCACATCAATTGCTGGAAATTGGGAACGGAAATTTCATTGTCTCATAACTTAATGTTTCACTCATATTTTTAAAGGTTTACAATTTTATATGTTTTTGCTATAACTTTCTTTCTTCTTTTTCAGTGCAATCTATCTGCTTTAGTTCATCAAAATGTCGAGGAAGCAGCAGAACAACGTGTAGCCAGACTTGAGGATGCACGGTTGCGAGCACGGCGATCGCGTTCTGCAGTTTCAGAACTGGTTCGTTCTCAAGAGAATGTACGCGACAGGCTGATAGTGACTGAAATAGGTCATTAGGAATATCAAATGTATCTTTTTTTATATAGAGTTTAATTTTATCTCTATGTTTATATTTCAAAATATATCAAATCGTATGTAGAAATGTAGATTTTTTCAATTAGTTTGATATTCATCCGTTTTAATCAAACCAAGCTTCGCTCTGAAGAATACGTTCATTTGCGAGATGCAGTTGTAAATGACGGTAATACAACTAACGTTGGAAGACTAACGATTTGGCCATCTTCATATACAGGCAGTCTACGTCATATGCACGAGTACGCTCAATATGCAATTGCGTATGTTCATTACTACGGATGTCCAGACCTATTCACTACATTCACATGCAATCCAGCTTGGGACGATATACAACAGCTCATGGTAAAACATGAAGTGTTTGGGTCTGTGCGTTGCTGGATATACTCAGTGGAATGGCAAAAGAGAGGATGGCCTCATGCGAATATATAGTACTAATCTGGATCTATAACAAAATCACTTCAAACAAAATCGACAATGTAATGTGCGCTGAAATAACTGATGCCGACGTCGATAAGGATTTGCATGAAGTTGTGACGAAAAATATGATACACGGACCTTGCGGTACACTGAATCCAAATTCACAATGCACGATAGACGGAAAATGATCTAAACGATATCCTCGAGCATTAGTATCCAACACAGTTACAGGAAACGATGGATATCCTTTATACAGAAGAAGATCAACAGAAGATGGCGGGAAATTAGCAACCATACATATGTGAAACGGTGACATCGAAGTAGACAACCATTGAGTTGTTCCATATTCGCCTTTGCTATTCAAAAACATACAAAGCGCACATAGACGTGGAATACTGTAACCCCGTTGAATCGATCAAATACATTTGTAAGTACGTGAATAAAGGCAGCTACATGGCAGTTTTTGGCGTGCAACCAGAATGCGGGATGGGAATGCGGTTATACATATCGATGAAATCGCACAGTATCAGGCTGGAAGATACATAAGCAGCAATGAAGCTGTAAAGCGAATTCTTTCATTTCCCATACATGAACGCCAGCTGTTGTTCACTTAGCAGTACATCTAGAAAATGGACAACGCGTTTATTTCACAGCTGCAAATGTGCAACAAATAGCCCTGAATCTACCAGCTACAACGTTAACTGCTTTCTTCACGTTATGTAAAAATGACGCGTTGGCGAAAAGACTACTGTATCACTGATTGTGACGTCAAAAGAAGAATTGGTGAAAAAGTATTTCCCTACATTTAAATCAATTATAAGAATCACGATTGGCATAGTGAACGAGCTATTCTACGAGCTACGTCTACGAACTTAATAATATTATTCAGTTCCTTTTTTAATGTTTCTCAATTTTATATTTTTTTGTTATAACTTTCTTTCTTCTTTTTCAGTGCAATCGATATTTCATTTGAATTCAAATCATATCGTGAATTGACCTCTTGGAGGGATACGATCATTTGCGAGCACGGCGATAAACGCGACAAACTAAGAGTGGCTGAAAGACATCAAAAATATTGTATACCCACAAGCATTATGAAATTAAACATATTAAAAACGTATGCTTTTTCTTTTCTTTCTTTTCCATTTAACCAGACTGAGCCACAGCAACGCGTGGCCGGGTACAGCTAGTGTAAAATAAATATGGCTATTGTCATGTAAAATAAATATGGCTATTGTCATGTAAAATAAATGCGTTATCTGGAGTAGTAAGGAAAAATATCTATTGACTGGAGTGAACTCACCAATGGCCTTGGCCTACTTCGAGAACCCTGAATAGAATCCAAGTAAGTTTATATGCAAAGAAAGGGATTTGTTGAACGAACGTAGCATTAATTGTGATTGTAGGACTATACACGACACAGGACTCGCGACAAGACCTGATTGTTACGAATGACAAGGCTTCCCTTACTGAAAACACATAATATAGTAAATAACTGTTGATCCAGATATAGAAATGAATAAATCTATGAATTTAGAATTGCTCACTTCACAATTAAACATATTTTTTGAGTTACAACTGAAAAAAAATTGAAATGTACAAGTTATATGGGAAAATGCTCAACGAACATTATTCAAACTCGTATAAAATGTATCGAACATACTTCAAGACAGGGATAGAAATGAATAAATAAATAAATTAAGAATTGCTCACTTCACAATGAAACATATTTTTTGGGTAAAATCTGAAAAAAAATATTTGATAAGTACGAGTACCTACGAGTAATATAGGAAAATGTTCAACGAACATTATTCAAACACGTATAAAATGTTCCCAACGTACTTTAAAACACTTAAATAATTTGCCACGGTGAATGTAATACTCAGTCAAGGAAAATTATGCAAACAGATTGTAGTTTCACCAAAGCCTAGGGGTGTGAAGTACATTATATAATTTTTTTAATAATTATTTAATTTGTCTCGTTTTTTTCTTCGAATGAATCAAAATTTATTTCTTGCAACATTTTTCACATTGATATATTTTACGAGCAATTTTATTTAATTTATTTTACAAATTTCAGAAGTATCCCTTATTGAAATACTCCAAGTCAGATAATTTTATCTATCCTTTTTCTACCGATTATTTTATTTTATTTTTTAAGCATGTCTTTATTGTCGCTAATTACTTAGTATGGTAACTTTCAAAATGTATGAATTCCTCATACGGGCATCAATTATGTAATTTTCCTAATTTCGTAACCTTGAAAATTAAATAAACATACTGTGATCGTGAAGTAAAAATAAAACAAAACATACGTGCGGAAGCTACTGCGTGACACGAATATTCCGACTTCAAAACGTGTGCCATCGAAATAAAACAAGTCGGCAATTGGAAAGTAGGTAATTTGCTGGTTTACAACTAAACATTTCCTATTTTTTTTATTTTATTTTAAGCGATCCTTTTCAAGGCAACCTAATAGTTGAATCTAACTTAGTGTTCACAATAAATGTATTCAAAGAAATATTTTCAAAACGATATCTTGTACTTAATTTAAAAGTCTTACTTAAACAAAATTATAGTACAATAAAATGACTTTCATATTTCAGTTAAGATGTAATCGTTGTGAAAGCTGTGTGGCAAAAGGTTGATATATGAAGTAAAGAATGTCTCAATAAAGAAAGAATGCGAATTTGAGAGAAATGAGTGAGAATAGGATGACAGAGGAAGAAAATATATGGTTGAATTAAAAGGAGCAAAGAAAAGAGGATGTCTGAGAGTTACATGCTAGAAGCATGTTAGTCAACTATTGAAAGTAGGAAGGAGAAAGTATGAGGAATAGAAGAAGTTGTATGAGACAAACAAAGGATGTAGGAGACGATGGATGTCTGAAGGACTGGAATGTGTAGCGCTCGATCCTCTCTGTCACCCCGTAAGGTCGTGATGAGATGAAATGTACGTAAGTAGGTGTAACAATTAACAAGTATTTAGTAATTATTTCCGCATATCCTGGAATGTGCTTTTCAGCTAATATCTTTATAATTCACAGGTTCGTAGTAGATAAGAGTGCGGCTCAATCATATTAATGAGAATTGAACTCCCTAATAAACTTCATAGGTATAACTGGGAAGCATGAATAACCATTTCACAGGGAAGCGGGAATAACCACTTTACAGGGAAGCATGAATAACTCCTTCACAGTAAAGCATAAATAGCCACTTCATAAGGAAGCCTGAATAAACACTTTACATGGAAGCATCAGTAACGTGGTTTCTGTTGTCATCATATTTTATGTAAACTTGTCATATTTTTTTTGTTTCGTGTTATACAATTAAGTTGGGTAAATGTATGAATGTTTAAGTTTATTCATTTAATTTCACAGGTTCAATAACGTCAAATAACAAGGAAAAAATATCAAGTCTAAATATATAATAAGGACAAACAGGAATAATGATACTCATACTTCTTAAAAGTACCTTCCCTTTGAAATGTCTCAAATACACGTACAAAGAATATTAAGGAGTGTAACCCCCAATTCATCCACGGAGATTTGGAAGATGTCCATATTAGAAAATTCATTCAATAAGGTAATTCCGTGTGCAAGTGGTGATTCTCTTAACAGCTCAGTTCGTGAATACGGTAACGATAACACTCTGAATTCACGATGCTGTAAATAATTGTCCAGTACATTAAACAAACAGTTATGAATCAACAAATGGTTTGTTATTTTTCCCGTTAGCGTAATAAGAGATCGACATACACATATATAAACAGACACGTCGATCTATTCTCACGCTTAAGGAGTAATAAATAAATGCGTAATAAATAAATAAATTTCTTAGACAACTCTACCATAATAAAATTCTTAAGTAATATATATCATTTCAAATGTTAGTGCACCTAAAGCATGTTTTCCGAGTGGAGTTGGAGAATTATTTATTTTTTCGATGAGATCCTCACCATGTCTCTCCATATCCATTAGAAAGTGATGGTTTTCTTTAAATGTTCAAAAGCACTCAAACACATTCGTTTCGAAGTGAAACGAAAAAAAAAGCTGCCAACCTTTCTTTCAACTCGCTCAAAGGCGACCGTAACGAAAACTTGACGTTAAGATTAATGAATTAAAGTCGTTACGACTCAGTGGTATACTTTTTCTGCACGGCACTGTACTTGAATTAACATACCGGAGCTTTTGTGTTTAGTACCAAGAGCTTTTATGTTTCATACAATTATTTCACCGCAAACTACGAATAAAAAGCTCTCTTTCTGACGGGAAATACTTAATGCTTCATTTGAAATGGTTATAAACAGTGCCAGAAATGGATATTTGCGTGTTTTTTTTTTATTATTTAAAAGTGAGACAATAAAACTGAACAAAGCGTTTAACTTACTAGAACCGTTTAAGTGTTCGCCTGGTAACAATGCTCGCACGAGCTATAATAAGTGCAAGTGTTTTTATTTCTAGACGCGGAATAATATTGTCCCACACTTGCGATGACGAAAGGCTCGTTTAGTGGGGCTAAAGATAATCTTGTCACTCAGTCACGTTTTTCAGATGTTCGAAACATCAATTCGGACAAATTAAAGGGTTACCATCAAAATAGATAAAAAATCTTAAATCGTTGAGATTTAATGACATATTTGAGAAATTTCTTGACATTATTAAGAAATTCCATGATATATTTGAAAGATTTCATAACAACTTAAGCGATTCCACGCCATCTTTGGAAAATTCCAGGATATTTTTGAGAGGTTTCAGGATATATTTGAGGGAAGAATTCTTCAGAAGATTTATTGATCAGAGGGCTAAACCTCCTCTTCCATGAAGAACTTATCTACTCGTTTATCAATTTCGGAAGACTTTAAAGAAGAAGTTTTGCAGCAAAAATTGAGTGTGTCCTTTCTTCAATTCAAAACTGAAGACCGTTGATGTCTTGTGAAGCAATAACTTCAACGTCTCGATGATCCAACTAAGCATGCAAGGATAGGGATATCCATATCAAGAATTCTGCCTCAACACAGGCTGTAGAAAAAATGTTGGAGTGTAAGTCCAATCAATTATCATTATTAGAATGCTTTTTCTTCTTCTTGTGTCGAAGGTCTCCTACTACTACTGCCATTTTTCAGCCTAGATTCGGAATTCTGCCACCAGAATTCCATATCCAGAATTCTACCACATGGATAGCACTTAGCGTCGCTCTATTCAGTGCATGGCACCGGGGTCCTCAGGCACTGCAGCCATTACCGCATGGACTGCTTCTCCCCGCAGATACAGAGAGACGACCTATCACTTAACTTTCCCCATTTTGACATGTTGCCCTCGGTTCTCACAACTCCTGTACGGAATCTGGATAGGTTTAGAGATTTAAATAAAAATAAGAACGTCAACCCACGTCGCCTCCATAAAACGACTATAATGCCTGCCAAACCTTACTTCCCAAAGGCACAACACAATACGATTCGATCGTTGCTGGTATCGTTGATCCCCTCACCATTTCAACGTCAATGGGAAAACAAAGCTGTGCCGTAGAGGTTGGTTATTTTTAGTGAGTGTGCCGTTGCTCACCAGAAAATGCACCTGTCCCACTGCTGTACTGAATCTGTGGGCACACTAAAGTAAGACGATTGGTAAACACCGGTGTGGTTTTTTTCTTTAATTTTTTTTAAGAATAGGTATGACCGAAGTCGTGTGTATCCTTATACCCCCGAATACTAGGCGCAAAAACTGATGTGTCATTCGAAAGGATCATCGAGTACAGCGCAGAGTTCAGACCGACGACCTTATTCACGGAAGCTCAGTGCATTACCATTACCGTGTGACCATGCAAGTCTTACAATACGATTACGATACTAAAAAAGAAAATAAGTAAAATAATCTTGCTTTGTTGCATGTTGGAAAAACAATGTTAAGGTACCCTAATCTTTTCCATGCAATATCACATATGCTTTTATTTTAAATTGTTAATAAATTATATACATACCATCACGTCGTTTCCTTGTCAGGGTAGGCTTAGAGGAGAGTGTCAGATTTTCCTAACGCGATTCATATCCTTCGCCTTTTCTACATCCATACACCTCTCATACAACTCCCACAATTTCGCTGAATTAAACGTTTCCCTCTTTAAAAATATCATTAATTTGATCCAACCATGTTTCCCTTGGTATTCCTCTACTATGCCTTTCTCGTTCGTTTTGCATGCCCAAACCATCTTCAATTGCTGTTTTTCATCTTACTTAACACATTAATATTTACCAAGCTTTCTATGAAATATAATTAAAAACTAGTTTTTCATTAATGATAATAATATCACGGTAATAGAAGCAGCACTGAGTTGAGTGTAGGGTAAACATACTCGTAAGTTGAGTGTAAACCTAGGAAGGTGGTGGCTGCGATCATTAGATTAGGTACTTCCCCGCATTGACATACACCTAAGGGGGTTTTTAAAAGTATAAGCATTTGTATAAATTATATGTAAATAACAGATAAAAAACATAAATAAATAATTGCTCAATTTAGGAGACAGAACATCATAAATAAAAATATAAAGCCAGAAAACAAAATATTAGGTAATTTCGTTATAAACAAGTATCATGATTGTTATAGAAAAAGTAAATGGTTTAACTAATGAATTAAAAAAGACAAGTAATAAATAAACTTTACAGGAAAAGAAAAACAGTGCAAATACAATCATATACAACAGTTACATTAAAAATAAATCACAAATAATTATATTTCTTTACATAATGGGAAAAAGTAACAGGAATACTGACCATTGTTTTTTTTTTGTGAACTCTGGAATCGAGTCGTTAAAAATATTCAAGGGCAAAAACATTATAGGACGATAAATTAAACAAGCTTTTAAAGGTATAAGAAGAAAATTAGTTTTATATCAAAATATTTTACAATGTGAAAACTTTTTAAACACACGAAAAACGTTATAAACAATAAAAAAAGAGAATATCCACGCATGAAATATTAGTTAAGTTTAATAAAATAATGACCAAAGAGAGGCTGTCAACGACATGTAGACCATTAAAATGTTTTTCATAAAACATATTGTTGTGTATGAAATAATATTTTTCAATATTTTACCATAATTAACTAAATACTGTTATTTTTAACATTTACTTGTAACATATATGTGTGGTCATCTGTACATGAAATATGATAATTGTCTGTAGAAGTGTGTTGTAGTTGACATACTCGTATAAAGAACAAACAAATCCAGGATCCAAGATACCCCTTATATGGTTACCAACCAACAATATTGGGACTAAAACCCAAGAACAGTTCCAGCAATGGAGACGACTAGATGGAGCCCTCTGAAAAGATAGCACACGTGGTACAAATTGCTTGGGTTTACTTGTAGAGCACTAAATACTCGGAGTAGACATGACTATGATAGATGCAACGTGAGCATGGAGAGATAAGATTGCTTGAGCGAAGATGGCACTTAATGTTATTGTGAGGATATGCTGGTTTATTCGAACATTAGGACAATATGCTCTTATAAATTACATGCCTAAAACACCTGCATATTACAACAGCAATGACAGTGAAACAGATTTCTAAAGTCAAAGAAAATAGTAGATAAACTATATAAGTTCGTTATATGAAATAGAATATACTTGTAGAAGAATACATATTGAAATGGAACAGAGAAACACAGACACAAGAATACAAGAACATAAACCTTTTCTACCTAAGAACATTTTTTCGGAATCGCATACCGTATCACAGAGAGTCGATTCAAAAATAGTCGAGAAGTTTTACATGTTTCGCAAAAAATTATATCATACAATGAATTAAGAAAACTCACAGATTCACAAAGCCAGATAAATAACCAAACCTGTTTCACACCACTCAAACATTGATTTGAATAATAAAAGTTGGTTCGCCCAAGTTAAAACGCCCTTGTGGAGAGTTTGCTATCTAAACGGCGGTAAACCTATATAAAAAAATTCCCTTGTCTTCATCTCGTTGATTTCGTTGCTCTTTGGATAGGAGAAGCATATTTTGTTCTTATATTAGTTCAGTGTTGTAGGTATCCCCTTAATTATATTTATTTGTTTATGTTTATTCCAGATTTTATAATTGTTTTTAGTTAATGATTTAAAACCTGCACACTCGTGAATTTAATATTATTTAACGCGTTTTCTTTATACTTTCTTCACGATGCAAGAATTTAAAATATATATTTTTTTATCCACTTTGCACGGATTTCTCCTGTTACACAAAGAGGGTCTGCTTCTAGCGTTAGCTTATTCGTTAGGAATAATATCAGCCAGGAGTCTTCTCATACTGCTAGGCGGTATCGAAAATATATCAACGGTGTCATTCAGTTGGTTCAATATCTCTACCACGCATGACTGAGTGTTTATCCATGATATTCGTCTTGTAAATTGGTATGTAGAACAGAGGGTGATTCCTTGCACGGCTTTATTTATTAGGTACATATAAACTTAGTGTTTCTAGAATCGCGGGACAGTTAAAGCAACCTTACAAACCCTTAAGTAGGAATATCGCAATGGATTCTTGCCTTCTTGTTTTGAGGCTTCTATAGTTACACACCGTAAGAAGTTTGACGTGGTCAGCATATTTTGGGTATATCTCAAGTTATGCTAGGGTTTTGACTCCTATCTACAAAAATAGCGTTAATCTACAAAAGTTGATAAACCTTGTTTTAAATTAACGCGTATTTACTGATCAGTCTGGTGTGCTCACAGGACGCGGATCTTTTTTTACAGCACCTAATTCTCACTCAAGAGACGCCGAAAACCCAATGTACTGAGTGAGACATGTATTAACATGTAACTCGTTGTTTATTGTCACACGGTTGACATACGTTCAAATTGTTTAATATATTAATATCGGAATCAGCATCTCTTGTAATATCCATAATACTGTGTGTAGGGGAAAAATGGACGGTAAAAAAGAAGGAAAGAGACATGATGGATCCCTTTGAAATATGATGGTGGAGTCAAATACATCGCATTATACGAACCGCAAAATACACCAAAGTTTCTATGATTCAAGAATTAAAGATTACCGAAAGACTTTCGATAACATGCAAAAATAACAACCCTTATATAACCCAACTGTATTTTGGGATTTTTTAATTTTACTTTATTGTATTTCATTTCAACGGTCTAATAAACTTTTTGATACAAATGATAAAAATCAGCAAGAAATAAAAATTAATATTGAGAAGTAAGCAGTGTTTTACTATAGAAAAAAACACTATTGCAAGACGGACACGACACAACAAAGCTAACCTATTATAATTTAATCAATTCATCCCGGCAAGAACCACTTTCACTTTGCTTCTATAAGTAGTCAAAGTCGTATGAAAATCCATTCAATACCCTTTATCTGTAAAGGCCGTTCACCAAGTTCCAAACATAGCAGAGAACTACAACGCTCAGCATTTTTTTTTTTTTTTTTTTTTTTTTTTTATTTTTATTATTACACATGACAAGAAATATACACAATTTGAGAAAAAACAACAGGTAATTTGATTTGGACATATAATTTTAATGGATCTGGGTTTGTTGCCTTTCATTTGTCGTATCCCCAGTAAACTAGGCTTTTGCCTGTATCTCACTGAGGATATTTAGCATGAAAAAATAAATCGATACTTCTTTCCGATTTTTGATAACACAAAAAGCCCCGTTGCACGCTCTCATCAACCTGACAAACAGTGACACTCAACTACAACTGGAAACACCCTGCGAAACTCAACTCCTCACACATTATCGCTCCAGAAAGACCAAAAATATTCATCCCACAATATACTGCACACAATCATAAGAATAAAAATCAAAACAAATTCAAAACAAAAAAAAGAAAAACACACAGAAACACAAACACAATAACAACCAAAATTAAAACAATAATAAGAGACCCACACTCACGAGCTCACATAAATCCTTTCCACTCGTCATTCATCCTGAAAGCCCAAGTACTCAAAATCCTGTCGCAATAACAACCACGCTCCGATCGACTGTCTAAATGGTTAAATATGCAATGAAGAAGAAAAGTTTTTCTTTCGATCTTAAAGTTCCATTATATGCTAGAAAAAAAATGTTTTTTCTTCATATTACAAAACTACAATCAAAACTGAAATCCCACTAACCCTAGAGATATCAGAAAAAGTCTAATGACGTATACCGCACAGAAGTCAAGTGCGTTACCGTGCGGCCATGACAGTATGAAACACACAGTCTAGCGGACTTTTAAATACAAAACCAAAGTAGGCAAAGGAATTGGATTTGATCGCCACGAGAGGTAGACGGGTATTTTAGTATCACTTTGTATAGTCCTGCTCTCTAAGTGTTTTCCATCTGTATTACAAAGTATCGTGACAATAGGACCACAAACTTTCTTAATTCGTCCATCAAAATCTTTGTTCCAGTTTTGGGCACAATCATACAATCCGGATCTTGAAATTTTCAAGAGCTTACTCACACCAACTTCAGCCTGAAATTATTGTCCCCAGTCTTTGTCAAGTTCGTGCATTGAACTCAAATTTACAAGCAGAGTTACACCAACGAATCTATCTCTTTTAAGTTCTCCAAGTATAAGAAACGTGGCGAGAAGTTTCAAGTTTTCCAAGTATTAAAGACGTTGCATGGTTTAAAGAGTTCGGATAAAATAAATTTGGTAAAATTTTGGGGTAGTTAATATATTATTGTATGTATCAATGGAATCAAGGGAATCGTTTGATTGTTTGTGTTGCTTGGTGTTTAGTTTCAGTATTGTTATTTTGTAATATTTAAGAATATGCATTGATGTTATTCGCATTAACCATAATTAGACATTTATAAACAACCACAATGAACAAACAAAAATGAAAACATCTAATGGGAGAAATAATATTCTTCTTTACTGAAATATTGCGCGAATACGTTAGTGCAGTGCACATGGTAACTATATGATGATGAGTGTTAATATTTTTACTATTACTATTACATGTCATGAACTCAATGCTGTGGTACATAACCCACAAATTTTTGAACATATTCATGTGGTTTTCTTGGTTAAAATAATGCGGTGGTTTCTCATTGCCTTTCGCACCGCAGTAGATGTCATAAGAATTGTATACATGTTGTTCATATTGTGAGCTGTGCTGTAGATACAGTGTACTTTGGGACGCGGTACTAGGTCCCAGATAAAATGTACACTTTTAGACGTTAAGTGAGAGCAAGAGTGTTGTGGAAATGTTTTGAGAAATACTTATATAGATAAGAGTTGGAAGAATTTGGATAGGTAAAACACAGAACCATAAGGGATGCGCTTGTGCACCCTTCCACTATACTTAGCATACGGCCTACGCAGTTTTCGAGGTGTGGCCCGTATCCGTGCACTGACAGCTACATGGAGCCAAAGGTGAAGAGTTTAAGATTTCAGAAGACCAAAGACCAGTGTTGAATACTTTCTCGGCGGCCCTGGATGGATTAGTACTATCCACACGAAACTACTGCTTAACATCTCGCTTTTTTTTTTTTACTTTAAAATCATCATTTCAAATACGAGTAAAGTACATTTTATTTTTTTGCCGAAATAAATTTATAATTTTTATGCAATTTTGGCAATCTTTTATAAACAAAATGATTAGTTTGCAATCAAGAAAACGACTTTAAGTTTCATTTACCAAGTATTATTTTATAAATATTAAACTCTTGTCACCTTTTTTGTATACTTTCCGTTCAAGAAACGTTTTAGAAATTAAAACGTCTCTACCACAGAGAATTGTCACATTTCCAGTTACCAGACAATCAAAGTTTCTAAAAGCGGTAAGCAAATCTTCTATTCCTCGCTTTCATGTTACATAAACTATCAAAACTAAAAGCGGTAAGCAAATCTTCTATTCCTCGCTTTCATGTTACATAAACTATCAAAACTAAAAACGGTAAGCAAAGCTTCTATTCCTCGCTTTCATGTTACATCAACTATCAAAACTAAAAGCGGTAAGCAAATCTTCTATTCCTCGCTTTCATGTTACATCAACTATCAAAACTAAAAGCGGTAAGCAAAGCTTCTATTCCTCGCTTTCATGTTACATCAACTATCAAAACTAAAAGCGGTAAGCAAAGCTTCTGTTCCTCGCTTTTATGTTACATCAACTATCAAAACTAAAAGCGGTAAGCAAATCTTCTATTCCTCGCTTTCATGTTACATCAACTATCAAAACTAAAAGCGGTAAGCAAATCTTCTATTCCTCGCTTTCATGTTACATCAACTATCAAAACTAAAAGCGGTAAGCAAAGCTTCTATTCCTCGCTTTCATGTTACATCAACTATCAAAACTAAAAGCGGTAAGCAAAGCTTCTATTCCTCGCTTTCATGTTACATCAACTATCAAAACTAAAAGCGGTAAGCAAAGCTTCTATTCCTCGCTTTCATGTTACATCAACTATCAAAACTAAAAACGGTAAGCAAAGCTTCTATTCCTCGCTTTCATGTTACATCAACTATCAAAACTAAAAGCGGTAAGCAAAGCTTCTATTCCTCGCTTTCATGTTACATCAACTATCAAAACTAAAAGCGGTAAGCAAAGCTTTTATTCCTCGCTATCATGTTACATCAACTATCAAAACTAAAAGCGGTAAGCAAAGCTTCTATTCCTCGCTTTCATGTTACATCAACTATCAAAACTAAAAGCGGTAAGCAAAGCTTCTATTCCTCGCTTTCATGTTACATCAACTATCAAAACTAAAAGCGGTAAGCAAATCTTCTATTCCTCGCTTTCATGTTACATCAACTATCAAAACTAAAAGCGGTAAGCAAAGCTTCTATTCCTCGCTTTCATGTTACATCAACTATCAAAACTAAAAGCGGTAAGCAAAGCTTCTATTCCTCGCTTTCATGTTACATCAACTATCAAAACTAAAAGCGGTAAGCAAAGCTTCTATTCCTCGCTTTCATGTTACATCAACTATCAAAACTAAAAGCGGTAAGCAAATCTTCTATTCCTCGCTTTCATGTTACATCAACTATTAAAACTAAAAGCGGTAAGCAAAGCTTCTATTCCTCGCTTTCATGTTACATCAACTATCAAAACTAAAAGCGGTAAGCAAATCTTCTATTCCTCGCTTTCATGTTACATCAACTATCAAAACTAAAAGCGGTAAGCAAAGCTTCTATTCCTCGCTTTCATGTTACATCAACTATCAAAACTAAAAGCGGTAAGCAAAGCTTCTATTCCTCGCTTTCATGTTACATCAACTATCAAAACTAAAAGCGGTAAGCAAAGCTTCTATTCCTCGCTTTCATGTTACATCAACTATCAAAACTAAAAGCGGTAAGCAAATCTTCTATTCCTCGCTTTCATGTTACATCAACTATTAAAACTAAAAGCGGTAAGCAAAGCTTCTATTCCTCGCTTTCATGTTACATCAACTATCAAAACTAAAAGCGGTAAGCAAATCTTCTATTCCTCGCTTTCATGTTACATCAACTATTAAAACTAAAAGCGATAAGCAAATCTTCTATTCCTCGCTTTCATGTTACATCAACTATCAAAACTAAAAGCGGTAAGCAAATCTTCTATTCCTCGCTTTTATGTTACATCAACTATTAAAACTAAAAGCGGTAAGCAAATCTTCTATTCCTCGCTTTCATGTTACATCAACTATCAAAACTAAAAGCGGTAAGCAAATCTTCTATTCCTCGCTTTCATGTTACATCAACTATCAAAACTAAAAGCGGTAAGCAAATCTTCTATTCCTCGCTTTCATGTTACATCAACTATCAAAACTAAAAGCGGTAAGCAAAGCTTCTATTCCTCGCTTTCATGTTACATCAACTATCAAAACTAATTTGAGAATCGAATATCCGGTTTATTCAGACAGATTTGTCACTATCAAATTGACGTTACTTTGTTATATTTTAAACTTATTATTATATAAGATAAAATATAATTTAATCTATTATAAGACAAAATTTTGATTTCGATTTTCGTGGAGTATTTCTGGAGACCATCTTAAATTAGGGATATAATTAATTTACCTCATTTAAGATTAACAATAATACGAGTATTTGGTAGTCCGGAGTCTCTACGTTCGGGCTTCATCATTTCACTACCACTTAGAGAGAGAGAAAAAATTAAAACTTGAACAGATTTGTATTTGACGCTGACAAATTAGGAACAATTATGAATCTCACACCTGACCGCCCTGTGGCTCAACCCTGTATTGCCGCTTTGCGCCCCTTACTCTTGAGCACATATCTGTCTTCGGTAAAACGGAAGAGCTTCTCAACACTCTTAATAAATGTCCATTCGTGAATGTTGCGTTGCTAATTTCAGTGTTTTCTACCGATTCCCCATTCACCCTCAATTTTACCTATCAATTTTGACTTTAAGGATTGTTTTTATATTCTTTCAATTTAACTCAGATAAGCCATATCTCGGTATTTTATAGTATTTAAGAGCTATCGTTCTACACCTGATCTACGAAGGACAGTATGTAAGATACGATAAAGCCAAGAAATTCTGGGCAATCTCTGTTAAATCTTCATTTTGAATGCTTCTTAGTTTATAAAGCAATTTGGTCTTCGTAATTCATGTTTCAACACTATGAAGTATAAAACACCATATACAGCCACTGAAGATTAAGATACACTTTATTCAGAAAACTGAACTTATCTTGAGAATTTTGAATTTAATTTTAGCATCTAGCACTTTTCTATCTATCTCAGTTAGGTTCGTCATGTCACACAAGACGCACGTGTTTTCTTAGTCTCCGCTCCTAAATTGAAGTATCTCTATTAATATCATAATATTAGTTAGATATTTTTGTACTTACTACAGTTCTTATAAGTGTAACTCAGCCGTGTAAATTTTACCTATCCGCTAATTCGTTAATAAGGTAAAAAAATAAATAAAATCGTTTTGTATTTTAAAAAAAAAACCTTCATGTTATAAATATTTAACACAGTGCCGATATATTCTTATAGTGAAGTGAAAGTGTTTTGGGTCAGTCAGGATAGTGCCCAAATTTCTTAGAATTTGTGCCGACTACTAGTATCCCAGACCCTGCCGCTCTCGTATATTATATATTGTCCCTTCAACACATGTTGCCGAGGTCTAAACAACAGTACGTTACCGCCCTATCTCATTTTATTGTCTCTTTCTATTATATTATTTAAAATCCTGTTCTGAAATTTATTTACGAGTACTCTTTATATTATATTATTTAAAACGTCGTTTGAAATATTAACTTTAGTGCTTAACTGTTAACTGTTAACACACATGGTGGTTCTTAGAACAAAAGTCTCGAAATCCTCGGGAACAAACTCGAGCCGCATCATGGACGCCAAGTCACGAGCCACCCCCATGAGGAAGAATTCCGCCCTCTCCTGTCCTGGTGTAGCTGCAAACACCAGCACCAGCAACTCCAGTGCGTGGATCACTCCACGCAATGGAGTTAAACAATCAACTCCAGTCCCGGCTCAACCGCTACCGAACCAAAACAGATTCGAGGCACTCCCGGAGGTCGGAGACGCCCCTGGAACACCTGGCTTCCGAGCGCCAGTAAAGAGGATTACCTCGAAGATCCCACCGGTAATCATTACTTTAGGGGACAAAACACATGGCCAGATAATAAATCTGGCCAAATCTTTTACACTGGCCATACTTTGACAGACTTAAAACACGAAAAGCACCCGGTCCCGACAATATACACAATAGTCTTCTTAAACAGTTACCACTCAAAGCGAGGATTTTTCTTACTAAAATAATAAATGCTTCACTCCTTAATGGCTATTTTCCGAGTATTTGGAAAGTAGCCAATATTGTTCCTATTCACAAGCCAAATAATCATCATCATCATCATCAATGGCGCTACAGCCTATTGTGGGCCCCGGCCTCCTCCAGCAGTCGCTACCATTCCCCCCTATCCTGGGATGCACTCCTCCAGCCCCTGATGCCAATCACGTTTGCATCATTCTGCACCCCATCCATCCACCTAAGCCTCGGTCTACCCACGCTACGTCTTCCTTGGGGCTTGGAAAAGAGTACTTTGTTAGGCATTTCCTCTTCTCCCATTCTTGCTACATGCCCCGCCCAACGTAGCCTCCCAATTTTGATGTATTTTATGATGTTGGGCTCTTTGTATATGTTGTATAACTCCTCATTATATCTCACAAGCCAAATAAACCTACCAAAAATCCAACTAGCTACAGGCCCATCAGCCTTCTTCCAGGTCTTGGCAAGATTCTTGAGAGAGTGGTTGCCTTAAGGTTAGTGTTCCATCACGAATCCAATAATACATTCCCTCATGAGCAATTTGGATTTAGAACAAGACACAACACGGTCCAGCAACTTACCCGTGTCGTGGAAGACGTGTCGATGGGCTTCAATAGGAACAGAAGTACTGGCATGGTACTGCTGGACCTCGAGAAGGCTTTTGATACTGTCTGGCACGATGGCCTTCTTCACAAACTTCTCCTCACTGGCACTCCACTCTATCTCGTGAAACTACTTCAATCCTACCTTTCCAATAGAAGTTTCACAGTCACCACTCATCATTCTACGTCATCCGCCAGGCCCATCCCTATGGGTGTCCCCCAAGGCAGTATACTTGGACCATGTCTATTTAATATTTACACACACGACATTCCTACTCCCCCAAACTGTAAACTCGCACTATTTGCTGACGATGCGGCATGCTACGCATCATCACTCAAGGTGGATCGAGCTGGTCGCCGTCTTCAGATTGCTCTTGAGATCCTTGAGAAATACTACCAGGACTGGAGGCTCAAAATCAATGACGCCAAAACTGAGGCCATCATGTTCTCCCGAAAAATCAAGGAAAGAGTGCCGTCGATGCCCTTATTCATCGGTGGTTGCCTGGTTGAGTGGCAGGACGTGGTTAAATACCTCGGCCTGCACCTTGACCGGCGACTGACGTGGAAAACCCATTTGAATACCATCAGACAGAAGGGTCACAAGGGCATAGGGGCTATCAGTGCGATATTTCATCGACGCAGCTTCCTTTCACCCAAAAATAAGCTCCTCCTCTATAAAACCCTTATTCGTCCTATGTTGACCTATGCTGCACCCGTTTGGGGTAGTGTGAGCAATACGGATCACCTGAAACTCCAGAGAGTGCAGAACAAGGCATTCAAGATATCTTTTAACACCCATCCCAGAACAAATCTTTCCCGACTTCACGCTGAACAGCGAGAAGAAACCCTACAACACCACATCCTCGCTTGGACCGTGAAGTTCTATAAAAGCCAACAAAATCACAGAAATCCCTTAGTCGCTGCCCTGGGGGCTTACGAGAGTAAATCCGACCTACCCTTCCGTTATAAGCACAAGCTCCCGAAGCATTATCTGTTGCCTGACTAGTCCACCTACAGTATTAGCTGGGACGACCAAGGTCTGAGTGAATGTGATGGAATACAAGTAGCCTGAACGAGTGGACTTGTTTTTGCAGAATAATTAGTGTAAGAATTGTTATCTAGTTATAAGTAGTATGTAGGTGTTAATTATTTCTAAGATCTCATATATTAAGATTGAATAAATAAAATAAAATGATATGTAGGAAATAAGTTTAAATAAGTGCATAAATTATAACATATAATTAAGATTAGTTAAGTAATAAATTTGTATATAGGTAAAGCCTTGACAAATGTTTGTATAGTAATTTACTTGTTAAATAAAAAAAATAAAAAAAAACTTTTCTATCTGGGTCAATGACTTGAATATTGGACTTCCTAGACAATTTGGAACGGTTGAGCTGTCAGTAGCACTTCTATAAGAATGTCGAGTTAAGTATTTCAACAATTAGTGTACTTTTTTTTATTTAGTTAGATTTTTTATTCCTTGTTCTTCTTATTTTCGTGTCAAAGAGAGTGACTGCTTTCGCCAAGAATTCTGCCACCTGAATAACACTGGGCGTTTCACGAATCAAGTTTTCTTCAACCAAAGATACCGGGTTTCTTGGGCACTGCTGAAAGTGCCACAAAGACTGCCTCCTCATCTCAGATACTTAGTCGATCCTTGTGATATACAGCAAAAACGTAATCAATGAATTGAAAGTAAAAAATCAGTCACAAATTGTATAATAGAAGACAGAAAAAAATTCATGAGAGGAAGAACAAGTAAAGTATGATTGAATGAGGTGAATGATATTCTGAAAAAACCTTAGAAAATCAAAGAAATCGTATAAGTTGGATGAGAATATGTATGAAAGGGGAAGAGACATAGAATGTGTTTTAAGATAGAAAAGTTGGCTGCTATATCCTCTCTGCCGACCCCAACAGGAAGACTGCGTGATGGTAGGTATGAATGTACGCAAATTTAAATAATGAAGGATAAGCGTAAGTCATGGGACTAGAGTACAACCGAAAAATGTAAAGTTGAACTAAGTTAATGAAACTTTGAAAGAGCTAGTAAGAGAAATAGAACGAACTGTATAAGAAGATGTATGAATATGAAGGAGACGAAGGAAAAATATCGTGCTAGGAATGCTATGCAATCTGTCTTCTTTGCCTACCTCAGGGAAATGGCGTGATAGTATTATATCTATGAATATGTATATGAAATAATGGTTATGTACTCGTATAACTATTATACAAAAAAATGCATACAGTACCAAAAATTATTTTTTAAAAATAAGGGGGATAGTAAAAATGTATAAAATTTTATCAGATTAAAACAAAATCTCCGAAATAAATTAAACAGGAAATATCTAATTTCAGACATTAAAATTTTTCGCAGACCAGTTTCAGCTGAAAAAGGTTTCGGGGCAAAATCTACGGCGGTGCTTTTTGTCATGAATTCTAACAACTTTTTTATGGCGCCGAGGTAAAATAATGGAAAGGGTTGTCATAATTCCCTGTTTCCACAATTTATGAACTTAATTTTTTGCCTGTATAAAACACGTCACGACCAAATGCAATGGGAGCAGGAAAAGGAGAGATATGAATCTTTACTCTCTTCTATAAACTTTAGACCCCATTCTTTACTAAGTACAGTTCTCATTCTCTCCGTGCGAGTTAATTTGTATAAACAATTGTCAAGGCATTCTGAAAATTATATAAAATATTCCTTTTCTATCAGCTGGTGTCCTAACAATTATTTATTTTTTTATTTACTCAAATGCTACTCTTCAACACATCCGAATTGATAATTCGAACTTATAGTTGGCATCATCGATTCGATGTCAAGTTCGAATCACAAGAATATTCGACTCCACACATCCAGCCTTTGGGCTTAGAACCATTTACATAAACACGAAATTGGTATTGGTAAAACTGTCCCGCACGTGAAAAAGCAACAATTCCATCACACATCTTGCATTTTCGATTAATATTGCCAAATTACTTATTTTACCAGACTGGAACCCAATTTATTTTTATTTTTCTATATTCCATCGGGAATCGAACCCAAAACTTTTGGTTGGAAGTCAAGCGTCTTACCAATGAAGCCATAGAGGTTATTTGATTCGTTTTTTTCATGTTATTCGCCATGTTGATATGTCTCGAGTAAGATACACGATAAGGCCTAGTTTTATAGATCACGATAAATTATAATAAATAAACTCGAATCTACATAATTAGTATTCACTTAATTATTTTTTATCTTTTCTCATATAGTATAACTTTTTATTCCTTGTACTTGTGTAAATGAATCAACTTTTGAAACTGTCCCGCACTAAAATACCCGGAATTGAGACCTTCACCGTTGAACTGAGAGAAACTGAAGAATTATAAATGTTCCACTTCTTCGTCATGACGTAAATTCTGAGAAACGTGACCTACACTGGAAATTCTATTTATTATTTACATTCTTCTCAAGTCCTCTCGATTTTCCTCTGTCTACAGAGCTT
Source organism: Odontocerum albicorne (assembly GCA_949825065.1). Classification (NCBI taxonomy): domain Eukaryota; kingdom Metazoa; phylum Arthropoda; class Insecta; order Trichoptera; family Odontoceridae; genus Odontocerum; species Odontocerum albicorne. Next base: position 19,682,377 of record OX463856.1, read on the forward strand.
GTGACAAATGCAGGCCCGTAACACTCTTTATCTGATAGCTCCAACTAATAAGTGAGCTTCCTTTGATTTTGCTACGCTCCACATTATCATTGATAATGATTTTTTATGTCCAATTTGCACATAATATGACTGAAGAATGCGTCGAGTACATAATCTTGATTTCAGATCTGTTAATTTATTGTAGAACAGATACACTTGTTCGGTTCATAAAACACCCAGCAATTATCTACAACACCACATCTCGGAAAACTCCACTCATAATATTTTTTCTGGCCTTTGAGTCCTAGTTTCTGAGGCATACAAGTATGTAATATATTGAGAAAATCAGGTTTTTAATAAAACGTATTTTCACTCCTCGATAGATGTATTTGTTGTTTTAGATCAGTCATTTCCTAGATTTCACTATACTCACCCATCTCTTAATTTCAGTTTAACATGCTTTATAAGCAATAAATGCTGATAAGAGCCGAAATAATACTGTAGAAATGTGTGCACTAAAACTAATACATGAGTTGATAATGTATGCCACAATAATAACTAAAGTGATTATAGATGAATGTGAACTTAAGGTAAATGCATTAAGAAAGATGAAAAGGAGCACTCTGAAATGGTATGAGCTTGGACAACAAAATATAGCATTCAACCAGTTCAATGCCTTCTGGTGTGAAGATTCCAGCATTACAATAATACTCACCGATAAGTTTTACTTTACACAACAAAAGGTTGATACAATAAATGCAACGTCATCAAATTAATTCAATAAACTATATGTGAGTGGCAGGCGTCGTAGAGGAAGACCAAAGAAAGTATGATTGGATCAAATTAGTATTTTGATAAACAGAAGGGAAACGTTTGCTAAAAAGGTCAAATATGTGTGTCTAGCGTTCTGTCCTCTCTGCCTACTCCAGCAGGTAAACAGCATGATGGTAAGTATGTATATATTCGATAAACTCAACTATCAAATTTTCTTAGACTAGAAATATACATTAAACTATTTTAAAAAATATTCACATTTGATTGTTGCGATTCGCAACCCTATAGTATCAAAGTTGGTAACACAACATGCTCTATGCACTCGAGGGTAAAATCACTTAACTTAATGAAAAGCGCAATGAAGCCTCAATCCGGAGTCTGGCACCCCAACCCCATAGGATATGCCGCTGTCGGGGGCTGACCACCGCACGAGCCGACACCACCGATTTTCAGAATAGGGAAGGGATCCCGTTCCACGCACTCACACACACACAACGTAGGGGCTGATGGCATTTTTTTATTATCATTATTCGTTGGAATCCTATTTGGAAACTGCTCATTTCCAACTTTTTCCGTACAATATTGTAACAACTAAGTTTTAGCTAATAAACTAAAATTTGTATTTAGGGTTTCGATGTGAAGTAAGATCGATAGATTTGTGAAATATAAATATACTTATATCTTCATACTTCATATTTAACTTTAAAAAAAATCGTTTAGATAAGTGCATTGTACAATAGTTTAAGGCAAAAGAAGTAAAAATACACAAAAAAATAGAAAATTATAGAATATTTTAAATTTGCTGTAAATAATTTTAAAAAGGTGAAAGAAATAAAGGTGCGGTAGAAATGAGAGAGTTGTGTAGAATATGTGGAAAACAATGTTCAACAAAATAAGAAATGAGGACGTTTGGAAAGAATGTGGAGGGCTTAAGATGAAGAAAGGAGCATTGAAATGTATCAGCCACGTAGAAAGAATGAATGATGACAATTTACAAAAAATATCAAAACAAGTAGGCTAGAAGGCATGAGAAGTTAAGTTAAATTAATTACTAGAAAAACAATGCACGATCAAGTTTATCAAATTTTGAAAGAAAGAAAAGTAAAAAAACTTTTATAATTAGAAAGTGTGCGTGTCGAGATTTATGGACGTGGCAGAACCGAAAGATGTGTGCCAGGATATGATGAAGTAGATATCTGTTTTTTCTGCATATCCCAATAGGTGCAAGGCATGCTCATGGTGACTTCCTCTCAGAATGAAAGACAGACGTATTACCAGTTAGGCAATAGAAGAAGAAATAAACATGCATAAATAAACGCCATAAAACACCACAAAATATATGATATAATAAATGGAAATATTAACTAAATTTCAAAAACTCAAACTTGAACATAAAATCAAAAAAGAAAAAATCCATGGCCTAGTGGGTATGACTCATGACTCAGGGGTTGCTGGTTCAATTCCCATTGGTACCCAATTTTATTATAGACTGTTCTAGTCATGTTTTCACGTAAGCTCTGTTAAACATCTTGATTGTCAGTTGGAAGAGATTTCCACTTCGCAATAAATCCGCTAGTGTGTAATATGAAAACATAAATGTACTCGTATAAAACAATTACTTAAATATTAAAGACCAACATACCTGATAAAAAACTAAAATCGTAAATTTATTATTTTTCATCTTTTTCTTTTAAATCACGAGTATTGAACTTGAAACTCCCTAGTAGAAGATAAGCATTCAAGCACGAGGTCATGTAAGTTTTGAATTTTTTACGATAATTTCAGATACAACACTGTTGAACCTGATATCAGCAACAAGGACTTTATGTTTGCAAGTCACGTACTAATCTATCCAGCCCCTTCATATAACACAACCTGTATAATATTCTTCGACGGCATTGAATTGGGGCGATATTAGGAGCGGGACGCTTTTTGCACCACCAGACGAGAGCAAAAAAGGGAGGACTGTTATCATTGTGTCCCTGGGTTATTATTGCTATCCACGCCTACTCGCATCTCTACTACTGAAAACTTTAATATGATGCATTCACACATTATATAATGTAATTGTACTCTCGAAAGTTGTAAAGAAAGTCTATCAACTTGACGGCAGCCGTGGTCTAACAGCATTCATGCTAAACAAGCGGGTGCCTCAGGTTCAATTCCTGGCAGATTCACTGATTTTGCGGTTTTCTCATGTTACATAATGTGGGTCTTATTTTTTTATTCATGTGGAAGAATACTATGGAGGATTCATCTCATAGTGTTAGGTGGTGCCGATAATACATCCACTGCCTCACTCTATTGGTTAAATATTTCTCGACCGCGTGTAATTGAGTGTTTAGCCATCACATTGGTTCTGTAAATAAATACATAGAATATACGAGTATGTTGATTTTTTGCATGGTTGTAATTGTCGGGAACATAAAACTAAGTGCTTCTAATAATGCGGGACAGTCGGTCAAGACTGGGTAATAACTAAATTGTAGCAGCTTGCACACAAAAAACCAAAACAAGCTCAAGCGTCTTCTTTCCATATAATGGGTGACAATCATACTCGATGACAAGGGATTGCCTATCGTATCAATTTGAGAATAGAATAGTTTCGCAGCTTTATCAAGTTAAAGCCATTTCTTATTATGCTTGACACTCATAATTTATTACAGATATTGCAATTATTAGACATTTTTTTATATAAATAATCATACACTTAATTCCACTGAAATGAACGTATTTAATCGATATTGCAAACGAGTCGTACAGAAGCTAAAATATTTGTATCAATATTTTGTAGCACGCAATAAATAGATACAGATGTGCAATCCCTCTTGATCAACTATGATTGTCAGCTATGACGATATCTATACATGTATTGGTTTATTGTGTGCAAGTTGTTGCACTTCACCAAGCACCAAGTCATGAGAGATCTAGCCCAACATTCCGATAGTAAGGAGACCTCAGTTCCTAGACGATAATCTGGTTAAATCTGCTGCAGACTTTTGTAAGGCAGAGTTTTTTTGCAGAGCGATATTTGCAAATTGATAAAATATTTTTCAGCCCGCACCTTTGTACACATTAACTTTACAGTAGACTCTTAATTAGCTATTGTCACAATAACCAAATTGCGGACTAACCAAGACAGTAAAAAAATTAAAACCCCGGGTTATTAAGAATCTGCTGATTACTAAAAATTAAATGATAATAAATTAGCAGGTGATATAATTGTACACGCAATAAACTTGTACCAACATCATTGAAAATATAAACGCACAGTGGTTAAATTGGTAAGAAATCTTTCTTCTGATCCGGAGGTTACGGGATGGATTCCTGTTAGTGCCCATTTTTTTAAATGATATTTTTTAGAAGAAATGTCTACTTAGCAACTAACCCGCCAGGTTTTATTGTATACAATGGCAGTCTTAAAAAATACAATTCAAGTCCAGATGCACAGCCAGCATAAAAAGAATATACTCGTAAAAAGAAATATGAGTCAAAATAAAGCAAATTTTAAGAAAAATAAACCAGAAGAAAATAGGATTATAAGCATAGAAAAAAGAAAGATCAGAGGAATAATTCAAAATCTATATTTTGAGGGCGAAATTATTAAACAAATTTTCACTTATGGGGTTGATCATGGACCATGACTCGAAAAAAACAATTTCGAGTGTAATAGTAAGAAAACAAGGTATTGCTGATGATGATATAGGACTTTTTTTATTTTGATTTCCCTCCTCCATCTACACTGTCTCTATGAACAAACTAGATTCTCTTACAGTGCGATCGTATACTCGTATAAAATTAGATGTAGTCATAATTTCATGAAATTGCTGTCTCCGAAGGGGGGAGAGCCCCTTAGCTCGCGAGCATAAAAAGGACAGGCAATGGTTCCGACAGAATCTCAGATACAATAGACAGGGATAACAAAAATAAAAAATGACTTATTTGGGAAGTTTAATGCAAGAATGAATTTATAAGTATTTCGTCCCTTTGAGGATGACATTAATATAATGTCAACGTGAGAAGTTGCAGCAGATACTTTAAGAACAAGAAACAATAGAGATTTGCGGTCTTCATCTCACTTATGGCATAAGATATAACCAATTAAGTTTAATTGGTCGTGTCCAAAAAGCGGATGACCAAAAAATAATCAGAAAAATGTGAAATTTTATCCCTTAGGAGCCAGATCGCTTGATTTGGACAGGCACCAACTGATTAATGATGTTCTGATGGATTTCAAGAGGCGAAAGATTCGAACAAAAGAAAAGGTTTTATTGAATGGGGAACGATGTTGTCATTGAGGTGAAATTGTGCAAAGGTTGTTTAACGGAAGTAAGGTTATAAAAATATATAGAATGTAGGCCAAAGCCATGCACTACACTAAATTATATCAAAGTTGATTCGACACGAGAAAAGTAGATGACGTGGTTAAAATGATTCAATACTATCCTTTGTTTCCTGTAATGGTTGTAGCAAAACATGGATCGAGAAAGGTAATAAATTTTTCAAAAAAATATATTTTTTGGATCACAATGAATACGTTCATACATATTGTATATACGAGTACCATCACGCCTTTTCCCGACTAAGGAAGGTAGAGAGAAAATAGCGCAAGATTTTTCAATTTCGACACACATATTTCACGCCCTCTCATACGACTCTTACGATTACTCTGACTTTTTACTTTTCCTTCATTCAAAATAAAATTCACTTAATTCAACCTTGGTCTTCCTCTACCACGCCTTTCACTCACATTTGAACTGCACATTTGTTAATTAGTAATTTTTATTAATTCGTTCCACATGCCCAAAACAATATCACAGTGCATTTCTCCACCTTATTCAATATTCCTTAAGTTCACATACATACCTACTCGTTCATTCCGTATACTTTCATACATTGTTATCCCGCGTATTCTTCTTACTGCGGATTTCTTAAGGATTTATTCAACTCCATTCAATATTTTTTCCACGTCCACGTTTCACTTTCATAAATCTAAAATACTATTGTGAATTACCACCTGAACAAATATTGATACTGTCCGGTTTGAATATATATAATACTCCATTGACTTTATTTCCTATAACAACAAGCTGTTCGATATTTATCGTTACTCTTCCTTAATTTAAGAAAATATTAACCAAAAGCAGAATTCGTCAACTTACTCAATTTTTTCATTACTTATCTTTACGTTATATTTATATTTCCTTTCACATTTTTCTATGACCACGACTTTCTTCTTCGCTTTAAATCTCTTATACAATTTACTTTTCCCACTCGGTAATTGAATATCATTCTCATCTATCATGACCATGTCATCAGAATGCGGCAATCCGCACACATTCCCATTCATCTTTTGCATGCCACCTATTGAACTCTATAGTTCCTTCAACACCTAAAGCTATGTAAATATTTAACAACCTGGGTGATATGTAACATCCTTGCTTTACCGTTTGTTTGAATATTAAGTCACTCAGTCAAGGATCCGTTCAATCTAATACCTGATTTACGGTGTCTTCGTATCGCGTATTCGTTTATCTTAAAATTAACATTTCCAATATTATTAAATACTTATCGACAGCTATGTATACAGAGTATTAGTATAATTTTTACTTCAGGTATATTTAACATATTTCTGGTTCGTTGGTAAAAGATTGCCACATGGCAATAAATCCGCGAGGTTATACTTTATATAATAAAAGCGTAATACAGTTCAATAACATAAGGAAATATATTTTGAAAGAAATAATGTTTTTTCTTTATTTTAACACTTAAACCCTTTCACAGGTCACACATCATACATGGTAGTGTAATGTCAATATAAAATAATTTGAATACAAACAAATTTTTCAAGTTATGTACAAATAATATTATTGTTACATAATAATCCAATTCAAATTGTACACAAGTTGTGCTAAATTCTTATTAAGCGCTTGTTTAGTGGAAATGAAACCTTTCTGCTCCAGACGTTTTCAGTGAGTATGTTTCAGCACCCGAAGTTTAGGGACATTTTTCGTTTGATCAATTCTCAAATATAACATCATATATGTACGTGTTTTTTTTGTATCAATAGACAATCCACCCACACAAGGATGAGTTGTGCCACCACATCAAAGCCAAAAACGGAAATATAGTCCATACAGTAAATTATTTAAAAAAAAAACAACAATATTATACATTTTAAAGCTTCAACTGGTTCAATTTCATTTTTTTAACAATTGATCTATAAGTGGAAAAGTTCTTCGAAGACGTGTAACATTCATTGGACGTCGCAAAGATATGGTAGTAAATAAAATCTGTTACACAAAGGACAACAAAAAAAAAATGACACACAGTCTCACCATCCAAATCACATTCTCAGCCGGTTCCTCCACTATACCTTTTCGGTTAAGGTAACTATCTAACAAGCAGTGCCCCCCTGCAATAGACACAGTGCACTTCTATCTTGTTAATTCTCATTAAATTAAACCAAGGTTTAAAATACATTCTGGGATGCTCTGTGTGCCTTCTTTAATGGAAGAAGATGGGTGGATCAGATATGTATCATTGTAGAAAAATGTAAAGGAAAGAAATAGAAACTGACCTATGCGTCTGTGGACCTGCAAAAAGTATTTGACCGAGTAATTAGATAAAATCTATGGAAAATACTGATCAATATGGTGTAAATGTCCATTAATACGTGATATTGCGTCATTATATGCTGTAAGTATAGCATGTATAATATTACAATGAAATGAACAGTGACTTGGCTGAGTGGTTTAATATGTAAAATGGGATAAAGCAAGGATGTACCATGCCAACCAGGTTGTTTAATATTTAAATAGATTCGTCTGAGAAGGAACTACCGAGGTAAATGAGTGGCATTTAAATGTCGAATGGAAATGTGTACATGGTAATGTTGACGGAGAGGGAAAATTAGTAGCAGAGTTTAGTAAATTGTGTGAGAGACGTAAAGAGAAAGATAAGAGAATGAATGTTACAAGTCGAAAATAATGGTAATATATCAATATGAAAGGAAAAGTAAATACGGTTTATGGGCTAGTAGTGAAAAATTGGAGCAATTCGATGAACTCTGCTTTTTGGGTAGTATATTATCTGATAATGGAAGAAGTGTCTGACATACGGTAGTATATTCTCTGATAATAGAAGATTTGCCTGACATATGGTAGTATATTTTCTGGTAATAGAAGAGTTGCCTGACATATGGAAGTATATTCTCTGATAAGGAAGAGTTGCCTGACATATGGTAATATGTTCTCTGATAATGGCAGATTTGCCTGACATACGGTAGTTTCTCTTATAATGAACCTTATAGCACTTCGCTTAAAATGTTTTTCTAAATCAAGATAATCATAAAAAAATTTACTTCGGTTCCAAAAATGAGATACTGTTTGTATTGAAAAAATACTAAAATAAAATCAGAAAAAATGCCACTTCTCGATAAACTGTGAATACCTGAAGGGACTTTTTTATGAATATTATGTAAAAAAAATCTTTGCAGTTTTTAGGTTATATGTGTTGAGATGATGGAGGAGTTTTCAGGAATGTCGAACGGTATGTAGCGATAGGATACAAAGTCAATGAGATACTAAAACCAATACCTATATTTGAACCGGATAGTATCAAAATCTGCTAAGATTTTTTAGTCCACTATGGTATTTTGATGACAACTTTGTTGTTTGCGAGTGAAACGTGGACCTGGAAAGGACTAAGAAGAGCCGAATAAACACTGTAAAAATGCGTACTTTGAGATAAATAACATATATGAACTGGTAAGTTTGCCGTTCATTTTCACGTATAACTTTTAACATTTTGTTTCACTTTTGGAGCTCATTTTTAAATTGGAAAAAACGGACACAACTTATGTTAACACCTGATACAATATTTAACATAAGAATTAAAATAAAATAAAATTGTTACAGTGAAAATGAACGGCAAACTTTAATAATTCTTATTTGATAGCCACGTTTTCCAGGATACCCATTATACACTATGTGGAAATATTTCCAGGTCTTTTTCATTCGGAGCAGACTTCATTTCCAGGGCTGGATATTTCGCAAACGGAGCAGGATTTCAATTCCAGTTATCTGCACGGAGTCCTGCGGTCACGTCTCCCATTGGAGCGGTGTCATGACTCTCCGCCAGAACGGAAATGGTCCTCACTCGCACGGAAATATTATTTAAAATGCTATTTCTTATTCTTTTCATATTTTATAATGCTTGATAAGATCGTGCAGTACGCGATACATTATACCGCTAGATAGAAGTGTCTTCAGGAAATTTGTAACATAGTCTCATGGAATATTCCAATTATCTAATATTCAAATGATGGAATACTTTAGTGTTTATTGAACTATTTATTTGAGTTTTGATTGAACCATTTATTTAAGTGTTGATTGAAACATTTTACTGTTTTTTTTTTAATCCTTAATTATATGAGGCTATACGGAATAAGTAGTGGTGCAAACTTTATATTACCAGGAATAAAGGAGCACCAAAGTAACGTTTCTATCGAATTTAAGTAGCGTTTCTATCTAAAATCATAAAAATCGTAGAAGTTGTATAAGAAGGTGTATGGGTGCAGAAGAAGCTAAGGATGTGTGTCGAGATAGAAAAGTCTGTCTCTCTGTCCTCTCTGGCTACCCCTAATCGAAATGGAGCGATGGGATATAACATCATTATCTTCAGTCTACATTCATCCACTACAGGATTTAGACAACTTCAAGTGGTTTTCAAGAAAACCTGTCCTTTGCGCATTGCGGTCACATAATCGATACTTACGTGCCTTTGGTCTTCTAACAGGCCTAGTTATACCTATTGAGTAACACTAGATTACTTAATACGTCCAACGATGATCTGTTATTCGGGCAATATGCCCAGCCCATTTCCACTTTAGTCTTTTTGCGACCTCTGTAACATCATCATTTTTTTTTGGGCGTATCCACTCATTGCGATTGCCATCTCTCCTGTTATAACCTACCGTACACCTCTTCATGCTGCGTTGTGTTGTCTGGAGTTTTTGTCTCATTTGTACAGAAAGAGTCCATGTTTTGCATTCATATTCGGTATCCCACGGTGGAGCTTTTGAGAGAGTATCAGGTCCTGAACATAGCCAATTTACATCTCAAATCCATTCTCTGGCACTACCATCGAGAGGAGGGGAAGATGCAAACTCAGCAGACACACATGACACGCATGGCAACTAATGAAATGTTCACCATCCCTAGAGTTAAAACCTCTTTTGCCCAAAGGCAATATGCTTATTTGGCTCCCATAACATACAATGGCGTGCCGACTTCAATAAAAGTAAAGGTAGGAAAACCATTTAGACAGTCGATCGGAGCGTGGTTGTTATTGCGACAGGATTTTGAGTACTTGGGCTTTCAGGATGAATGACGAGTGGAAAGGATTTATGTGAGCTCGTGAGTGTGGGTCTCTTATTATTGTTTTAATTTTGGTTGTTATTGTATTTGTGTTTCTGTGTGTTTTTCTTTTTTTTTGTTTTGAATTTGTTTTGATTTTTATTCTTATGATTGTGTGCATTATATTGTGGGATGAATATTTTTGGTCTTTCTGGAGCGATAATGTGTGAGGAGTTGAGTTTCGCAGGGTGTTTCCAGTTGTAGTTGAGTGTCACTGTTTGTCAGGTTGATGAGAGCGTGCAACGGGGTTTTTTGTGTTATCAAAAATCGGAAAGAAGTATCGATTTATTTTTTCATGCTAAATATCCTCAGTGAGATACAGGCAAAAGCCTAGTTTACTGGGGATACGACAAATGAAAGGCAACAAACCCAGATCCATTAAAATTATATGTCCAAATCAAATTACCTGTTGTTTTTTCTCAAATTGTGTATATTTCTTGTCATGTGTAATAATAATAATAATAATAATAATAATATATAAGTACTGGTAAAATGCTTTGGTTAAATAAATACTTTCCATTTGAGACAGATTAGAAGATTGCTCTTGAAAATGTAGTTCATCCGTCCAAAGGAACACCACGTTAGTTTTGCTCTTGTTTTTGTTTCATTGAGAGTGCAATCCTAAAAACGAAATACTTTGTCCTAAGTAGATATACCTGGTCTGTAAATATGAAACCGGATTTTTTTATAGAAAATACACATTTATTGTATGAAAATGGTAAAAAATATTTTATTCAAAGTATTGCCCAGCGCTAGCTACACATTTTTCCCATCTCTCTGGCAATTTGTGGATGCCACGCCAAAAAAACTCTTGCTCTTTTGAGGCAAACTAATCATCGAGCCATTTTCGTACATTTTCGTAAGAAGTGAAGCGCTGCTCAGTAAGTGCGTGTCCCATCGATGCAAATAATTAGTAATCGGATGGATACAAGTTTGGTGAGTAAGCCGCATGCAAAAGTATTTGCCAACTAAACTTTTGATATTCTGGTCGTTTTTCACGCAATGCTTGGTTCAAATTCATCCTTTGTTATCGGTAGCGTTCAGTATGAACAGTTTCGCCAGGTTTTAGCAGCTCATAATAGATAACACCCTTCTGATCCCACCAAACACAGAGCATTGTCTTTCGTCCATAGCGATTTGGCCTTTGAGACATGCTCAAAGCTATGAACACATATGTAGTTGTATTAAACTTGTATTGTTGTGAGTTAAAAGTCTATGACAAATGTAAACACAAGAAAAAGGTGCCAATTATGTGGTTTGAAAATCACTACATTGACAACTAGAGCCATCTATGAGCTAATTTCGGTTTCATATTTGCAGACCTGATATATTTGGACTTGTTCTAGCCGAGTTTCATCCACCTGGATTGATGTGACATCAGCAAAGTGGTTCGACATGTATTTTGTCTTTTCAATATTAATTATCAAACCCGCTAGTTTACTTGCCGCTGCCAATTCCAGTATTTAACCTTGCAGTTCCTCAGGGCGTGTAGTGAAGATAATAATATCGTCTGCAAATATTATATGGCTTAGATATGAACCATTAACACAGATTCCTTTAGTTTCCCAATCGAGCTTCTTGAACCCATCTTCCAGGGTAGCGTTGAATAACTTTTTTACGAGATAGTATAACCCTGGCGCACTCCATTGGCGGATGGTATGTACTCGTATATATGATAAATATTTCAGATTTGATATTTGTTCAACATTTCTATAGAGTTTTTTTTTATTTTCTTTAGAGCACCCTTCATAGAAACTTAAGACCTGTTTATTATGTTAAATTATTAATACAAAAGAACTTAACTATAAATTTAAGGGAAATAACTTAAAATTTGTTGCCACATCTTATTATTTGTTCAATTCGTGTTTAAATTCCGAGAAGTCGCGTCCTTGGCCAAATAATTACAGATTTAATCAAAACACAACCCCAACAAAGTTCCTTCGAGATACATTAAGTTGGAACTTGAACCAAGACTTGTGGAATTTGATTGCGTTAGATTGTTGACCCTCCGGTCTAACACTGTTTGCAGAGTACAACTAGTTTGCTAGGGCAAGATTATTCCTAAGATATTGTTAAGCTGCGTCTAGACTGACGAAATAGGCTGAAATCATTTTTTCAAAAATATCTTTTAAATATGTACTCGGTAATCTTTCATTTCTTTAACACTTTTATGTGAATATATCTAAATGATTCATTGCTATAAAACAAACCCTACCAATCAATCAACTTTTTGTTTCAAAATGATTATATATACTAGGTAAGTCCAGAAAGTAAGTGTACTGAATTTTTGTAGGTTACAATTTGTTTTATTTAAGCAATAAAATTACGTGGTTACCGTAGTACATATGTAAGCTATTTTTCGACATAGTCGTCATTCCTCTCAATGCAGGTGGTGAAGCGGGGTATCAACTTTTTGATGCCTTCCCCGAAGTAGTTTCCCGCCAACTCCTCCGTCCACTTCTCCACCTCCTCCTTTACCTCCTCGTCGATTGAAAACTCGACACCATTTGTACACACTTGTACGATTCATAGCTTTATCACCATATGCAGTTTTCTCCTCATTATAAACCTCAACCGGAAGTTTTCCCTTCCAAACGAGATAACGGATGACGCCGCGTATTTCGCACTTGTCGGGAGATTGGATTTACATTTTTCACGAAACGTGTCGACACTTCTCAACGTACTGACCTCGAACCGGTCTCGTTGCGGAGGGGAAGGGTCAGGCTACACGGAAGTGTAGCCAACATGTCTAAAAATAAAATCCATCCGGTCGTGAGAGCCTCAGTACACTTACTTTCTGGATACGCCTCGTACTATATATGTTTTTTAAATTTAGTAAGAAAATATGATACTTGAGTAACAAAATATAATCTGAAGGGAAAAAGTGATAAGAATCAGAATTGCATAAGAGTTAGAAATGAGAAATATTTTGAGACATACAATGCTTCTTAGTTTTGTTTTAAATGATAAGAATGAAGCAAATATCATTGAACTAGCAAGATCGTTCCTAAGTTAAGCCGCGTGAACCGTAAAAAATGATGCGTATATAATGTATGATACGTTGGAATACAAAAATATCTCGCATCTGCATCATACCAATTTATATTCTTTTTACGTCAGTTTGAATGCGCATTGGTATATTGTATTATTTGCCCTTGCGAACCTCTTGTATTGAATTGATATGTATTTCACCACTGTAGTATTCCAAATGATCTTTTCTTCACCATTTCTTCATCCCAATTGGTCTTGCCATCACCGCTGTATATTTTGATCTTGTTTTTACCACTGTTATTCCAATTGATATTGCCGTCATTTATGTGCTATTCCAATTGATCTTACCATAACCACTGTATCATTCCAATTCATCTTGCCATCACCATTGTCTATTTTGGTCTTATTTTTACCATTGTTATTCCAATTGATCTTACCGTCAATCCTACGCCATTCAAATTGATCTTACCGTCATCACTGTGCTATTCAAATTGATATTGGCATCATCATTTTCCAGTTTGGACTTTTTTTACCACTGTTAGTCCAATTGATCTTACCGTCAATCCTGCGCCATTCAAATTGATCTTACCGTCATCACTGTGCTATTTAAATTGATCTTGCCATAACCACTGTAACATCCCAATTGATCTTGTCATCCACACTACGTTATTCCAAAAGGTATTTTCAACACCCCGGTGTCATTCTATTTGACGTACTTTAAACGTCTGTTTGGATGCACCTTAAGATATTGTAATATTTGCGCTTGCCCAGAAAGCGAACCTCTTGTTCGGGAATTGATATTTCTGTCGCCCGAGGCACTCTTCCAGAGTTCCCTATGTAATAAATAGCACCAGAACATGATTTGAATGAAACATCTTATAAACTAAACATAATAAATTTATAGACTCGACTCTCGCTCTCGAGATACGAGTAGAAGGAAAGTACCCAATTTAGGTCCCTATTAGTTGTTCTACTGTGGTATACGAGTATATTGTCCTACTTTCACTGTAAGTATAAACTCATGATATTTGCCTAGCGTGATTCTAGTAAGGAAATCTTGGTGATAATTATTATCATTTATAGTAAATTGTTCGCTGACAATCATATTTATTATATTTTACATCGTTTTTTTAATTCACTAACTTATTTTTCGAGTTACAATCAATTCAAGAACGTTTCATAAACCATAACATCTGAGAATTTACTCAAACTTAAAATTTAAGTTGGCAATTCTATCGTATATGACAGAGCACAACTTGCCCAAGTAGTACCAGGCGAATTCTACCAGACATATTTTGGGTACCATCGGGAATCGAACCCGAAACCCACTGGTGGAGTCAATTAACTTATCAACAAGGTAACAGAGGTGGTATTTATGTTATGTAAAGAAAAATAATTTAAAATTTAAAAAAAATATTGTAAATAAAAATATATAACCCCTCCTGCAGCTTATGAGAAGACGACTGCCGCATATAATCAAAACATAATAATATTAATAAAAGTTCAATTTATATAGCACCGTTAAGAGAACTCACCTCAAGGGCGCTCTTATTCGATATTCAAACCCACCACTATTGTCAAATTAAAAATACTCAAAAAAAAAACAAGTCGAATGTAAGAAACACGAAGGTAGTGACTGCGGCCATTAGGTTAGATACTTTCCCACATCTGCAAATACTTAGAAGACATGTTTGTTAAGAAATTATAGAAAACTTAAGAAGGAAAGACGTACTATAAAGAAACTTTTACAGATCTTTCGATGTTTGATAGTAAAACATTCGGATTTAGGTGGAGTGTGGTTTATATGTATGGTATAGTGTTCTAAATTTTAATAAGACCCAAATATTATTGTTTTCAAGTGCTTGTTAAAACTACCTACGTTACCCTCACCTCAAACACTAAGAGACAGGCCATTTCACGCCAGAGGTCCAGCAACGGCAAAAGCTCTATGATGGTACCCCGTTCTATTGAATTGATTCGGAACAATCAATTTATTGCAAAAAAACAAAATCAACCTTAAGGTTTTACTTCTCTCCAAGAGTCTTGAAAATCCAGAGATTAAAATAATTATCATTTTACATGTGTATTTTAACCTTTTTTTGTTTAGGATTATGGAAGCAATTTTGATTGTGAAAATATCATTGAAATTTAAGAGCAGCTTCCAATTCAATATTCTTAAATAGCTCTCTCGTCTGAAATTCTATGCGCGAAGAATTCTCTATTGGGGTAAAGTCTTATTCACAAATACTCTCTAGTCTTAAGTAAACACTGACTATCGATTCTTTGTAATTCGAATTCGAGATACGTAGAAAAATATTTTCTTTACAGTTGTGGTGGAATGGTACCAAATACAACAACACCAATCAGGACCGGAAGAGTTAATTTGAGATTTTTGACAAACTATTCACTTACAGCGTTTTTAAAGAAATCCAATCAACCAAATAGATATTTTAAAAGTCTCACGTAAAAATCTTGATTGAACCCTTTATATATTTTTTTGGATTCCATCAGATATGGAACCTGAAACTAGCAAGCGTTTTACCATCTGGACTACGGAGGTCTTGCCATATTTGTTTGAGACACTTTAAACGGTCGATTTCAGTATTTATGTAATAAAAATATTTTAGATTATTATTCGAAAAAAAGCTGGAATAAAATAAAACTTATTGGAAGTAGGCGAGTAATACACATTCCATCTTCAAAAGTCTTATTTTTGAAAGAGCTCCACTCCTCCAGTTTAATCATTATTGATAGAGGCTAGTCCGTTGTTTGTTTTTTTTTACTTACATTTAAACGAATATATATTTTTTTTAACAGGTCTGTCATGGACTGAAAAACTTAATTCACCCAAGATGAACTAGTTGTTTGCAAGATATTGATGTACAGCAATAAGTCCGCCAAATGTATCATGTTTAACCATTGACACGGGAGAATAAAAATAACGTAAAAATAAAGAAAATCGTGTTCTTCAAAAAAATCAGGAACCCTGAAAAAACATTTGTATGAGCTCTTTAAATACAGCCACCTGGATCGATCGAATAAATTCTTCCTTTACATTAGTCCTACTATAATACAATGGTTGGAATAAGGTTATTTAGGAAAAGTAAAAAATCTGAAAATGGCAATCTGGATATTTTAGACATCAAGATATTTTGGATACTAGGATATTTGGTAAAAAAAAATCAGAAAATGGCAATCAACCGATTAGTAACACGTGTTTTAGGCATTTTTCTTCATTTAAACCCGATTGCATTCAATAGAAAAAAGGATGTGTCAATGATGCCTAATTTGATTAATATGTATTAGACTAAAATTAAATCAAACCGTTTAAGGGTCTTTGAAATATCGCTGGGACAATTACAAAATTTAGGGTCTTATGAAAAATGGCTTCTTAATTTGTAACGATTTCAGTGGCCCAAGCAATTCATATAATATTCCTATATTTTTTAAAACATATTTAAACGGTCGTGTGAATATATCTGGTGGATTGATAATTGTTGTTAAGCAATTTAAGTCAATCGTCCAGCTATTGTTTCAAAATTATTATTGATATATACGTCCGTTTCTTAAGTTTATTGTACGGTACAACACTTTAAAACGTTTTCGCTGTAACAATAAAACCTGGTGTATCTATTACAATACGACTATTTATCTTAACCACCCAGAAGTCGTTAAAAATGACGTACGTAAAAAGCCACTGTAACACTTTAAATAAATCGTTTACCGAGGGGAATTACACCTACAACTCCGGATTTGAAGACCACCGAGAAATTGAAGACCACTTTGCTAACTCGTTAACAAAGTTAATGAAATTGTATTTGAGTAAAAATAATTAAAACGTAAATCCTTAGGAAAATATGAGTAAGGATTTAAATTGTACAGGAATTAGAGATGAGAAATATTTTGAGATAAACAATGCTTCTTTAGATTTGTCTTAATAATTGATAAGAATAAAGCGCGTTTAATTGAATCTAGAAGTTCGAATTATCCATGCCAAACGAGAGCTCTACATTTTTTTACATTGACAGAAAACACTGAAAAATGGACTTCAGTTTAATATTTGGGGTTAAGATTGCTATTCTCCTTTCAACAAAATGTCAGACACTAGAGTTACAGACGAAGAGAATAAATGTCAGACACTAGAGTTACAGGCGAAGAGAATAAAATAAAATAACGTTGAAAATTTATTGCCTTGTTAAAATACACACTACATTTATTTTTAACTCTTTCACGGCGGGGGACCACTTAACTGGCCCATACATAATACGTGCCGTCCTGGCGAGCGGCCATTTAAGTGGCCACTAACTTTGCGTGTCGATATCTCAGTCAAAATTAAATCTTCTTTAAAAATTTTAACCTGAATATAAGACAAAACATGTCCTCTAGTGACATCTCTTTTAAAATCATCAAAACTTCAAGTACTTGATCCATAAGAAGGATTTAAACAGACCGATTCGAGGCCGTCGAAATTTAAAGCATTTTAAATATTAGCGCCACACGTTCGGGTGTGTTGAAGGTCATGTTTCTAATGACGATTGCTCCCGATCAATATGACGTATTTTGCGTCGATATTTTTTTTGTAAGTACGCGTATTGCGTATTGAATTAATTGCCTTTTTCATTGTTTATGGATTATTGTTTTCTTCGATTATTGCTTCTTATATTGTCGCACTTTATTTATAGCTTTGATTTGGATAATATTACGTGTGTATAGTGTCAGCTAAAAAATGCATCGGCGCACAGTTCCACAATAATCAGATTCGGGATAATGGTGAGTCATATTTTTATGTAGATACAATATAAATTTATTGAGGTAAAACACCGCCGCCTGTGGGACACACGAAATATACTCGAGCCATCGCCGTTAAAAGGTTAAAACATCAAATAATAATAATACAATGACAATTTATATAGCGCCATATAGAGAGCAGACTCTCCTCAAGGACGCTCTAACTCGGAATCGAACCCACAATTATTAACAATTTAAAAATAATACAAAATACTAAAATGAATTGAGCGTAAGATTAAGAAGATGGTTGCTATGTAGGTTATTACCCTGCGGTAATTTCTACCAATTAACTAGAAATACTTTAAAGAGGTCTTAAAAGAAAACCGGACTGGAACAATTCTTTAAAAAATCTGGGTTCCAACGAGAATCGAACCTGCAACATTCTGATTGTAAGACTTACCAATCAAGCGACGTACATGAAACGTTACAATGGAAAACGAACTACAGAGGAACCATTGTAGATTTTTCGTTATGTGATACTCGTAGTTACACATTCAGTTTTAGATGGAGCGTAGTGGTTCATAATATATAAACATTGATTTCCATAAGACCTCCCAAAAAATATTGTCTTCAAATGCTTTCTGAAGACATACTCGTATACGCCACCCATATCACACTAACTGGCAGACCAACCCTCGCTTATATCATTAAAAAACGTTTCAGTCTGTTTTCTCTTTAGCTTTATTTACACGCCCCCTGATTAGTTGGAAAACGTTGTTTTATACATTACGAAAAAATCAAACATGCAAATATTAAAAAAAATTACAACTGCAATTATAAAATAAAATATTATATGCTGTTTTCTTACAATCAACCACAATGATGTTAATGAGGTTTAAAAGTAAACCCTGAATGATGCCATTTTTTTTATATTGTATGTTACTAAAGGTAATCAAAAACGCAATATCTAGTGTTATACCTATTAACTACGCCATAGATATTGTCAGCACACCTTAAATATACCGTTAACACATCAGTAAAAATAATTTTTAAAATATATAGAATTTCATTAACTTGAATTATAGCAGTCAACATATCAACATCGGTGATGCGGATATGTTAAATAACATGACTGGGAAACAATGTTGTATTTGACCTCGTCTTTGAGTTTAGAACCACTGGAGTAATCTTACGTAATACGGAAATAAACCTTGAAATTTTTCTCTGACCTCCAGTCTTTCGTTTGTCCAGTACTTACATATACAGGGCAAACTATGGTGGGATACACATCCTAGGCGAAAGTGGGGTAAAGCCAATAAGTGATAGGTGGTGTGACGCCAATGGGTGATGGATGGTGCAACG
Source organism: Odontocerum albicorne (assembly GCA_949825065.1). NCBI lineage: Eukaryota > Metazoa > Arthropoda > Insecta > Trichoptera > Odontoceridae > Odontocerum > Odontocerum albicorne. The sequence goes on from OX463856.1 coordinate 19,701,630, forward strand.
CCAATGGATGATGGGTGATGCGACGCCAATGGGTGATCGATGGTGCGATGCCAATGGAGGATAGATGGCGCGACGCTTATGTGTGATATGTGTTTTTTTTAATAAGACAATACATAATATTGTGTCTGTACGCACCTTGTTGTATGGACGTGAAACTTGGATTTGGCAGACGAAGGAAATTCGTGCATAAGGGAAAAAAGTGGAGTGTTAATGTATGAAAGAAGGTAGAACCAAGACATCAGAAATGGATACAAAGATAAAATAGATGTGTTAAGTAAGATTTCGAATGCAGCATTAAGTTTGTTTGGGCATGTGGGGAGAATGAATGACTAAGCAAATATACAAGTCAGAAGTGCAAGGTGTGCGTATATGAGATAGACCTAGGAAAACAGGACTAAAAATGAACCAGTTTTTAAAAGAAGGAAAAGGGAGAAGTTTGAATAGTAAAAATTGCATGACGTGATGTATAAACGTGGGGAAGGCGAATGTGCAACGCTGTGATAGAAAAGTTTGGAGATCTGTTCTCTCTGATATGTATGTACAATCCATCCTGTAAAAGGAAAAGTTATACACCGATGTCACGATAAAGAAATTTGTAGTCTCGGTCAAAAGTAGGAGAACGTGCAGTACCGGGTTGGGTTATGGACGGTTTGAATCAAAACTTTTTATAGCCTTTGTTTCTGATAGAACATATAAGGTAATGGTGATAAGTCCAAACTTAACAATTTTATTTCCCTATTTACATAAATTACAAGCAAAATGTGGGTTAGATCCTTTTTTCCATATAAACCTTCATTAAGTTGCAGCTTGGATACAATACAGGTACATTTAACTGGACCGCTTGGCGGGAAGAGTTAAAAGTTTTAAGCTACAGGACGGATTTTATGGGGTTTTACTTTTTCGTCCAAGATCGTTTTAATATTTGAAAATTCCATTTCAAGTTTGTTTCAAAAGGAAGTCAGTCCGGAAGTAGGATTTGAAAAGAAACGAGATGCAATTTAAGATATTAACTGCACCTTTAGCTTTCAAACTGTGAAAGGAAACTTAGCCCGCGTGGCATTTTAAGGAAGAAGGAAGTAAACTCTATTATTAAAATTGCATTTTTTTTTTAAACTGAATTCTTCAATTTAATTATATTCTTAGATTATCAAATTATTGTGTGGATATATGCATTTTAGCAAGTATTGTGCAGATACATGCATTTCAGCAAACATTGTGTGGATACATGCATTTCAACAAACATTGTGTGGGTATATGCATTTCAGCACACATTGTGTGGATATATGGATTACAGCAATCATTGTGTAGATGCATGGATTTCAGCAAACATTGTGTGGATATATTCATTTCAGCAAACATTGTGTGGATATATGCATTTCAGCATACATAGTATGGATATATGCATTTCAGCAAACATTGTGTGGATATATGCATTTCAGCATACATTGTGTGGATATATGCATTTCAGCAAACATTGTGTGGATATATGCATTTCAACAAACATTGTGTGGATATATGCATTTCAGCAAACATTGTGTGGGTATATGCATTTCAACAAACATTGTGTAGATACATGCATTTCAGCAAACATGTTTTGCAAATTAAACGCGAAATTGTGGTAATATGTCTCATTAGATTTATTGTATCATCAAACAAATATCGTCATTACAAAATTGTCATTTAATTTATTAAAAACTTTTTTATACTGAGATTCTGAATTAAGACAGTTGTCTTACTTTTATTCCTATAAATTAATACTCAGTCAACACTTTTCATCCTGATCCCGTATTTTAACTTGATTTACTACTATTTATGTCGAGTCTCGGTCCCGTGTTTTCTCATTATCGATACCCATTTCAAAAAAGGACATATCATTGCCATCTACTAAATATTTTGTAAACAATTCAACGTTTAAACAATAAACTCAAAATTCCTAATTTCTAGCATGGATTTTCCCTAGACAGTGAAAATGTGCGTGAATTTTGACGTCCTGACATCAATGTGCCGTAAAGTGTTAAATTTTGAAATTATGATATATGAATCTGCAGACCAACAAGTCTTCGGGTCCAAATAGAATAAAAAATTTACAGATTTCTCAACACAAATTGTCAAAGAACGTGTCTAAACCTGTGTTGATGTGTATTCCATCAACTGACAAAAAAGAAAAACCCTGCAGAACTTTAAGTGCCAAATCATCCTGTTTTAAAATGGAGTTCTACAATATACATAGCAAATCAATTAATAATCCAAATCATTATTAATTTATACAAAATTCATGAATAATACAATACATATATTAAAAAAGTGAGATAGTATAAATCAAAGAAAAAAGGAAGTATGGGGAAAAGGAAAGGAAAATCAGGAATAAGACACGTTACATCACTGACTTCAAATTATGGTTGTCTTCTTATCATAGATGATTTTCTCTTGACAAGGGAGAATTATGTATAATAGGATATATAGTATTGCATGACAAGATGTACAAATATAGAAGAGGTGAAATTTGAGTCTTTGGATAGCTAAATATGGAGATTGGATAAAAAATCGAAGAGGTTTGTCCCCACAGCAGACTACAGCCACGACGCGGTGATTAATATTTATGTATGAAAGTAAATTGTAAAAAAAATACATACATATTATATATATATGGCATAATAATTAATAATTCGTTGCGGTAAAAATAAACAAACTGGCCAATTCACAATTGTACCGTATGGCTGTTGTTGGGCACAAATCATTCATAAGCAATTTATCCTTTACGCCAGGACACAGAACGGAACGAAAAGGCCAAAACAGCCCACCAACAAATATAAAAAGTCATTCACCAAATACTGAACTGTTAAATACACCGTCTTCTTTTATTGCCTTCAAACGACTGGATGAGGAACGAACGAGAAGAGAGCTCCGCACGTTTTATGGTCTCTCTCCCGCTGGATGTTAAGTATAATGGCAACGGCGCAAATAGTGTGGAAAAGTGCTGTATCATTGGAATTACGTCGAATTTTGTGCTGAAACAAAATAAAAAAATAATACTAAATAGAGCCTATAAAATGGCAAAATATCCGAGATTCTCCCTACATACACTTTTTGTTTGTTATGTTAATTTGACCTACCTCTTTTGGGCACTGCGGTGAAATTGTTCAATTTAACCCTTTATTTTATTCGTATGAAACCCTTCAATATGGTCGAATTGGGGATGCAAACATTTTGAAGAGCGTGACCAAGAGAAAAAAAATTTCATCGGCCACAATAGTTTAAGATTTTTCAATTTTATTGTTGATTTTTGTTTTCGTTTAATATTATGATGTGTTTGTATATAGCTCATGTTTACTTTCTTATTTATTTTTATTTAACTTTTATATTTGTTTAGTCATTTTTTGTCATATTTTCTCTTTACATGTCCAATCCATTTTAACGGACCTTTCTTCATATTAATTTAAATATTATACGACGGTATCGGATGACCTCCGAAGCCTGGAGATTTCAAGCTCGATTCCCGATGGTACCTAAAACACAAAGGGTGATATTCTAGAAAAAAAAATCGTCTGGAAACTACATACTCACACGCGCTTAGCGGTAGTATTACCAACACGTTCAATGACGAAACTCGAATTCCGTGCCTACTCCACAGGTTCTTAGCCCGAAAACTCGCTTACTGGGGCTGATGGCAATATTTTCTCTCAGCCGAGCTCTTTAATATGCCCGAAACACGAGTTTGAATATATTGTAGTGTATTATATGAAAAAAATATGAGTTTTACATTAGTTTCTGGTTATACATTATCTCTCACGGAATTATGCATTAATTATCTTGACTTCGGCACAACCTGTCGGTCATTACAACGCAATTCCACCTAAAAACATGATAAGTGTATATCACTCTCATATGGTGTCTTCTACTTTATGTACTTATTAATCAATCTGTTTTATCCGAAGTAAAGCTATGTCATTCATTAAGCCTTTTAGTCATGGCATATGTTGGATAACAATTAGTCATAGCGTACGCTGGATGAAAATTTAGCTTTCTGCATTTCATCTAAGGATTAATATGAATTAAATTAATTTTGATGTGATCAGTCAAGTTAATAAAACATTACTTATTTAAACGATCAAACCGGATGAAAGAGTTATCGATACCTTAAAAAAAAAGGTGTTCTTGAGGATATAAGGGTTAATTTAAAATTATGGCGCGTGGAGACAGATGTATATCGATGAGCTCTAAAACGTGCATAGCTTAGCTATCGCAGTTATGAAAAATTGATAAACTACGCTGATTTGGGCAATTATATTGCATGCAAGTTGTTAACCCTTTAAGGAAGGCTTTTTTCAACAATCTAACATGGTGCAGGAGAGTGGAAAGACCAAAGCTGAGACGGTTGGTTGGTGTCACATAGAACTGTTGTACAAGGAATGTAACTTATTGGAGAAGGAATATTGCTGAAAGACAGATACGCGGCTTAAATTTTTGCAGGAATCCGGGACCTATTCTGCGTTGTACGGCTGTTGTCGTCAATTACACAACGTTGATTGATGACTTGACCTGAAAATCGCATCTAAAAATTACATAATGTAGACTAGCTTGACCTAAATATATTGTAATATCTAGAAATTATATACCGTAAGATGGCATGGCCTTTAAATTACACAACGTAGGTGATTTGGCTTCAAAATCCAACCTTGGAAATTAGACCTTTAGAGCGCTCTTGAGAAGAGTTTGCTCTTTAAACGACGCTATATACGTTTTCCTTTTATTATAACTAGTTTGTCTTAAAAATTGCATCTGTAAATTACACAACCTAGGCCAGCTTGACCTTAAAACTGAATCTGGAAATTATACGACCTAAACCAGCTTGACCTTAAAACTGCAACTGGAAATTAAACAACATAGATTGGAATAGCTTGATAATTGAATTTTTAGGTCTTTAAACCTTAAACTGTACCTGTAACAAGATTCATAAGGGAAGTAAAGAATAAAATTTTATTCGAGGAATCCACCATATAGTTAAGTCCATGAAAATATTTAATCCTTTTTCTATACACATATAATAAAATCGAGAAAATTACCCGAGTGTATTTTTACGATCCTCTCATAGTCTCGATGCTAGGTTATAAAACTTATAGGCACGCACTGCCTAATATAAAAAAACAGTGTTCATAGGCCATAAATAAAAATCTGAAAAATACCCATAAAATCAGACGTGATGTTCCTACAGAAAAATCCACTCCCAGTCATCTGCTTTGATGTTTCTGCTTCAAGCAACCAAAACGTTTGGTAATTTATTTATAGCGTTTGTTCTAAGCTTTAACTGCGAAATATAACACGTCTAAAATGTACTGAGAAATTTGCTATAAAATGCAAAGTAAACCTTCGTTTTACTACTAACGTGTGAAAACATTTTTAAATGTTTTGATTGTCTTCTTTATTGGTTAATTCACACGAGTTATTCCGAATTTATGACAATGGTGGTTTAACAATTCTGGCGTAATTAATTGTATATAGTTTCTTTTTAAATTATATTAAATAATTATGTGCGATGCATGAGTTAACTCAGAAAAACTGTAGCAGGTTCATGAGTCTGTTATCTGGGCTGTATATTTACATGTGATGAGCGAGTTGAAAGGGACATTGGAAGAAGGGTAGTGATAAGGAACAAGGTAAACGGTGTACTTAACGATATATTCAACAACCACGCGTATTAATAGTAGTAAAAATTACAATACACAATTTTGTTTGTTTTTATTTTTGTGATTATGTGGGGTACAATTTGGGGTTAATGTTTTTGATCTGTCTGAAGTGATGAATTGTGAGGAGTTTGATTTCGCGTGATGTCTACATGTGTAATTCAGTGTCACTGTTTGTCAGGTTGGTGAGAATGTGCAACGGGGTTTTGTATAATCAAAAATCGGAAAGAAGTATCGATTTATTTTTTCATGCTTTATGACCTCAGTTTGATACAAGCAAAAGCCTAGTTTACTGGGGACACGACAAATGAAAGGCAACAAACCCAGATCCATTAAAATTGTGTGTCTATATTAAATAACCTGTTATTTTTCCACAAATGATGTACCTTTCTTGCCATGTGTAAAATAAATTTAAAAAAATAAAATAAAAATAGAAGTGTGTTGATGCCCACCTTAATATATGAAAGTGAAACTGCTGCGAAGATGCATGCGCTAAAAAAATTGCGAAAGTGTCAATGTTTGAAAGAAGGCAGAAATGAATACATACTCGTAGATGGATATTTGGATATTTATGTAAGATGAAGAAAGGACCTTACAAATGCTTTGGATATGTGGAGGGATTAAGTAACGAAATAATGACTAAGCGAGTATACAAGTCAGAAGTGCAAGTTGTGCGTGGAATAGGCAGACCGAGCAAAACGTAGTTGGACCAAATGAACCAAATGTTGAAAGAAGTTAAAGTGAAAAATAGGAATAATAGAATAAATTAAGCAAGTTACATGGTCGCATAAATCATTCAAATTACTATCCATCCCCACGATCCATAAACACATACGTGAGCATGTGCCCACAAACCCCACAAAGACGGACAATCACCCGAACATTATTTTTCATATATAGTGAGATATCATCAATCAAAAGAAAAGGAAGGGATGGTGCGGAGGAAATCTTGCTGTATAGTGTAGTTATAGAAAAATGTGGTACAAATATACCACACCCTATTTAATATCTCTTCATACTTGCTACAGTTCGGAGATAATTGAAAAAAATATTATATAGCTCATAATACCTTTCATCATGATTTCCGTTTGTTCCATTCCACCTCCTTGAGCAAACCAATTTATTTCCTCATGTTTACCAGTATTTACCGCATTAGCTTCAAATTTTAAGTAGCTAGTAAATGTAATTATATTTAGTATATGCGTCACTTTCAAATTTAAGAAGCTGGAATATTAAATTATCTTGTTAGTTCGCGCACCAGTTTCAAATTTTGAAAAACTAAGATCCTTAAATATTTTTAGTTCACGCGCCAGCTTCAAATTTTGAAAAGGGATATGGGATATTTAATTATCTTTAGTTCACACGTCAGCCTTCTAATGTTAAGACACCGAGATACTTAACAATCTTTAGTTCACGCACCAGCTTCAAACTTTGAGAAGCAGGGATATGGAATATTTAATCATATGTTTCAAATTTAATTGAAATAAACCTGTATTGTGAATAAATAAATGTAAAAACTCGTTAAACCATAATTTCAATAATTGTATTTAAATTTAAACAAATTGTTTGAAATAAAATATTGAACTTGAGATATTTGACTGGACGACCTTAGCTTAGTTGGTTAGACACTTGACTTCTACTCAGAGTTAGCTTGTTTGATTTTCGATAACACCCGACACTTAATAGATCTCCTTAGACTCATTTGTATATATTTTTAATAAAGAATATATATGACCGAATTCATAGGTATCCTTATACCCTCGAACACTAGGCGGAAAAAGTGCCTGTGTCGTTCGAGGCGAGTAGCACGGCGCAGGGTTCGAACCGACGACCTTCTGCAAGGAAGTCTAGTGCGTTACCGCGCCACTATGCACCTTTCAATGATGTATAAACATTTTTTAATTCTAGTATTTCCACGAATCATAACGACTTGCCGGAGTTTAAAATTAATAAAGTTTATCGTTTTATCAATAATGTGTCGTTTTTAGTGTTCTTATATCGGTAAAATTAAGGTGGTATAATTGTTTTTACGAAGAAAATAAATTTAAAAATAGTTCATCTACTAACAATACTCGCACGCGCTAGATGCGTATGTCTGTTGTTGACTCTTTATGATGTGCGGTAGTATTGCCAACATGAACCGTGCGATCCGGGCCTACGTAATGGTTCCAAATCACAGCGTTCGATTAATGGCACCTAAGACAGTGTTGTTATTATTCTAATTTAATAACTTTAATAAATGGGTTTCCAGTTCGCATTATATGTTCATATATTCTCCATACCCGTTGATGATATGAAAATCTAGCAAAAGACATTGGATTAAACTCAGTATAATATCTTACAAGTCCTACCTTACTAGTCTAATATGCATTATAAATCGTATTCTCTAATCAAAATTAATCGTACTAATTACGTTTTTAATTGGGCATATTTTTATTAACTACCGTTCTTTCTTAATCTCTTAATAGACCATTATAAATTATAATTTTATCATTATTAGTGTCAAAATAAAAAAAAGTGTCGCTTAATATTTCGCAGTGTTTTTGCAGTATCTGAGGAGTAGTTACGATATAATCGTTTTTTTACGATCGTAGACAAGCGCCCGTAGCCGGTGGCCGATCATAACGGAATAACGGCGCCGTTTAACGAATATTCTCACGCGTGCTAACGACCGACGTGGTCCGTTAAGTCGAATCGTTATATAATATAACGGTGCGAAACAATAAGATTCTAGGACCTGAACAACGAAACGTATGTGAAATATAACCACAAATCGTAACGAAAAGCTTTCAATGAACATTGTGTGATAAATTTCTACACGTATGACAAGTAGTATTTTAGTTAAAAAGCTAAAATTATATAGTACTCGTATTAGTAATTTTTTTAAAATAAAGATTTTTTTTTCTACGTCATGCATTCACCGAACCTCAATAGAGTTACTAACCAGTGCAATATACACTCGAATATGTGTTTAAGATAAAACACAGGTATTCCCAACTTGTGGTCCTCGAAAACCTAGAATTCCGCCGATAAAATTCGGAACTCGACAATCAAATTAGTTTCTTATAATCTAATTAATACTTTTAAATGTGTATTATTTTTTTAAGCTAACCCGTACATGAAACAATGCATGAAATACCAAAGGTTCTGAACGAAAACAATGTAGAGAAGTAAGTTGGATCCACTCCTGGCATTAGAATTCAGTTATCTACAGTTGAACCAGTTTTGAAAGAAGATAAGTAAACTCCTTCACATTCGTTTTAAAGTCACGCCAAACTTCCATAAGTAATATTTTGTCTATTTCAAAATCTTTAATCAAGAGGTTTATAAATGAGGTTCCGTAGCAAAAATATGTTCGGTATCTCTATCCTAAAGGTTAAATGTTTTCAAATATACTGTCAATAAATGGTCAGCCGTGATCCAGTCTTAAATGCTCGACGAATGAAGAGCTATGTTGATCCTTGAAGAAGTTATACAAGTATTTGTTGTATCGGATACTCCACGATTTACCAAGACTTTTCAGCCTTAAGTTGATTTGTTTTTATTTATAATCAGTAAAGGTTGTTAAAGTTCAAAAACCTTTTAAGAAGGTGAAAAGGGTTCCACAACTATAATATGTTGTGAACCGCTATCCTTAAGGTATACGACTTTCAAATATACTCCTCATAAATACTTCTTAACGGCCAGCCATAATTCATTTTGGCATTTTTGTATACTGTACAAACTTGTGGGATTATTGCCATGCAGCAATCTCTTCCGATCAGTAAGAAAAATATACAAATACCTAAGAAAGTCAGATTGAAGTCCTAGCTAATAAAAACTGAGTGCAAATGGGAATTAAACCTGTTTCTCCCGGGCTGAATCAATCGATAGGATATTCCTTGTATCGAGTATGATTGTCAACTAACCTGTGGACGGAAGATACGAGTACATGTATCGGTTTATTGTGCGCAAGCACCCATTCTTGACACATTAAACTTAGAGTACTGACGGTAAGAAGATTAAATTACCAAGACCGACAGATTTAACCTACTGCCTTCCGTTAGTCAGTTTTATGTAGTGCTATTTTTGAGTTGTTCTCATAGCACTTTAAAACAAAAAAACACTAATTCAGAATAAAATGACTTAAGAGTTAAACTACTATAGTCCAGAATTGAATCCACCAGCAATCGAACATGAGGTGCTCATTTGCATAGCGTGAATGCTAACCATTAGACTGCCGACAAACCATAGTTTGGAAGTCAGACGTTTTATCAACTAGGCCACAGAGTATAAATATTGATTTGAAAAATGATTCATTAAAAGGTACGCGCTCTTAGAGCAATTTTTGATAACTAATGCCACCAGATAAAAATTGATCAAATTAAAATGTAATTGCAAATTAAAAATACTTGTTATGGAGTCGAATTCGTTATGGTGTCCAGACTTTTAAATTGTTAGTCAGGTTTTCATTCATTCATTGGCACAGCATCCTTCAACATATCCAAATTGGCGATACGTACATATTAAAGGGTACTATATAACCAGGAGATATTATATAATTATTTTAAATACCATTAATTGAACTTTCAAGTTCAGAGCCACTGGTTGTTCCCAGACTGAGGCCCTATTTATTTATTTATGGTACCATTGGGAAATCCGCGGTTGGAAGTCTAGCGTCTTAACACCTAAGCCACGCAGATTTTCACCAGTCTGGTTTTCACTGAAGACTTGTTTGCCAATAATATGTTTCTGGTTGGTTGGAAAAAAATTACATGCTAGAAACTAAAAATAGTTTTATTGTATATACGTGTATAACGATAATGAAATAGTTTTTTCTCTCGTATGGTACTCTTCAACATACCCGAATTGTTAATTTGAAAAAAGTAAATAGCATAGCTGGGAGACAATATTGTATTTGACCTAAGTTATTTTGTCTTTGGGTAAATAATCCCTGGAGTTGATATGGAGCTCGCGGTTCGTCATTGCATGTATCGGTAACACTACCACACGTAAAAAAACAACAACACTCACCCATGTACTCGGCGCGTACGAGTATTGTTACCAAATGAACTCGTATCCCCACACTGCGACCCTTTATTTATTGGCTACCATCGGCAATCGATCGTGAAACTCTCGAGTGATAGTAAAGCGTATTTCCAACTAGTTCACGGCGATCATGTTGGTGTTATACGAGTATATACTATACAAACCTTTCATACTCTTCCGTTATCTATTACATACTACCAAAATAGCAACATCCCTCGTCTTGTTGAAGAATCCAAGCTGTCTGCAGAATCTACAAGAAAATTAAAATTTTCTTTCTCATCATGGACTGTCTTTTGTATACAAATCAATCACACATCATTCTACGAGTATAATACATTTTTAATCTAGCTAGATATATTTGTATTAAGTGTTTGCAAATAAACTAATATTTTTCAACTTATCACATTATGTTCAGGCACCGCAACAGCGTAAGCAATAGGTAAGTAATTTACGAAATGAAATAGAAGCATTATTGCCGAAATTACTCGGAAAATATGCCATTTGTGATTACTTGAATATGCTGTCAATTGCTCCCTTCCTTTCTTCCCGTTCTCTCTCAGAACGAAGGATTTCCCCTCATGGCATTAGAGACTAATTGAAATATATTCCTTCCTTCAGACTTCCTTTACCTTCTCTTCTCTTATATTTTCTCACAAATATCATTTTATGTGGCAATCTTTTTATATGTCTTACCTTTATGTTAGTGGAAATAAGTTCAAAATATTTTGTTTGCGTTGTAACATACTTGATCTCTACTTTTCACCTTTTCATTAAAACTATTTAAATTTTCAATGGTGTAGTGATGAAAAATAGTGAAATTAATCGAAGAATTGCTATAGAAATGCATACACTGAGAAGAATACGTGGTATGATAATATGAAATAATACTAAATTAAGAGATTAAGAATTCACGTGAACTTCAATCCAAGAATTTATCCATTTGAAACCATGGTTTAATATTATGCGAATGAATAAGACGGAAGTGTCTGTCATTTGTCGTTTGCGGACGGACCACTGCGTGATGGCTAGTCACCTTTACAAAATGGGTATTGTGGATAATCCAGGAGTGTGATTAGGATGATGAAACTAGAGACCATGTATTTTTCGGTTGTCCTTTGCGAGACATATTTGATTTATTAAAAGCCATATATTTGCCGCGTCCAATGAATGTTGCGTTTCTTCTTTGTTGGAGGAACTTTTCCATTTATAGATCGATTGTTAAATTTTTGAAGCTTAATCAGTTGAAACTTGGAATTGTACATTTTTTTAAGCTTAGTCAGTTGAAACTTTGAATTATTTGAATTGTCATTTATTAAAATTGGTTTTATGAAATTGACTCATATAATTTAATAGTGTCTTTAATTTTGTGGCACTAATCATCCTTGTTTGGTGGATTGCCTATTTAAAAAAAAAAGGCTGGTGTATTAATTAAAATCAGTCTGTATCAAACCGAGGTGGTGTTAATCCAGTTGATATCAATTTTTGTTAATCCAGTTGATATCATTTTTTGTTAATCCAGTTGATATCAATTTTTGTTAATCCAGTTGATATCAATTTTTGTTAATCCAGTTGATATCAATTTTTAAGGATCTGTTTTTCATTTAATACATCTTTCGCATCATTATATTCTTTTAACTATAGAAATTCAAATCTCCCTTACGAGTATATCTAGATTTTATTTAGGTTTTTTCAGTGATGAGAGCGTTTAATTGAAAAATGTGATAAGGTGGTTCTTCAAACAGAAATTATTTGTGAGTTAGCCAGCAGATCTACAGTATCTGAGCATAATAAATAAGTATGATGGGGGAAGAGAAATATAGTATTTTCATGATTATTGAAATGTATGTCTTAAAACACGTGATGTGTTATTATTATATAATATATATCCTTGTCATTTAAAATAAACAAATGAAACAACTGGAAAATTTTATTATCTTTGCGTTATATACAGTACAGCCTGGTGGGTATATTAGCATGTAGCAATCACTTTCTATTAATCAGAAATATGTTAAAAAGGCGTTGAGAGAAAACTAGACTTTTTTTAATATCACGGGATTTAAATCCGTGAAAGGTGTCTTACCATCACGGTTAAATTAGAAATCTTTGAGAGTTAACGACATTTAAAACGCATACTCCTCCCCAGTAACATAAATGTTTCTCTCTTTGAAGTAAATTACGAGTAGTAAAATTCCCTAAAAATTCCAAAAAAATTTACCATATTAGACTTGTGTCACTTTGGCTTTTTTAGGTCTTAGTGATTCTGAATGGCATCACTACATCGAATCTCTTTTCGACAGAGGACTATGGTGCAAAACCATAGTGCTATCCCACTTGACGATTTACTCATTTATTTATTTTTCTTTTACATCGCAGAGCTGTATATGTCCATACATGCTCCTATTTGTTTAGACGTAAAACTTATAGCTCATGCGTCATGAGCGAGAACTGTGTCTCCCATGATAGCCTCCGACGACTCCTCTCCATCCATCCGTGCACTCCACGACTCGATAGGTAGTCCAGTTGTATCTCCTTGGTGTGTCTAACGCATTGGGATTTTTCCTCATGTGCGTCGTCCTTCCACGCCTCCAGTAACCACATACCTCTCCAAACTGTTTCCTTGGCAACGAGCAATGTGCATGTATAATATCACATTTTAATTGTAAACAGCACGACCTGGGAGGGGGCTATATTTATGTACAAATATCTTCAGAATTATTTACAAAAAATTATTACGACGTGTGGAAAATATCAATGACAATTTTTTCAGCTACAATCGGGAGTCGAACCCATAACCCCCAGGTGAAAAACAAGATTAGTAATATTGAGTTAGACTTGTTTTATATACAGTATAACCTATCGGGCTTATTGCCATGTAGCAGTTTATTCTAACCAGCCAGAAAGACGATAAATTGTTTCAAGAAATTGTTAAATAATGTGTTTAATTGAAAAGTTACTGCAAAATGAAAAGGTGAACCCCTTTAGTAACAGTTCTGAAGAGTATTTATAATTTATTACTCTTTTGTTTGAAACAAACATTAAATTATAACCGACGGGAACAAAAGTTTTCCCACTTAACTTGTTAAATGTTATTTTAATTAATTTAATTTTAAGAAGATAGTTGCTTTCATATGTTTTAATTAAGTCAGGGGTCTGGCTTCGCGTCGTGAGCTCTGAATTTAAAACATCTCACTCGACACTGTGAACTATTAAGAAGAAGAAATATCCATGGGCGTGAGGAAAAATTTGTAAAGTTATTTTAACCGAATGTTGTAGATCTGGTAGTAATAAATTTATTTTTTTCAAATTATTAGGTGTTAACATAAGTTGTGTCCGTTTTTATTCAAATTTTAAAATGAGCACCAAAAGTATTATAAAACAAAATGGTTAAAGTTATACGTCTATAGTTATATGTCAAGTAGACGAAAGTGAGCATTTTCGACACCTCCTTCGCGTTCAATCGAGGGAATAAAGCTACCAAAGCTGCTCGCGATATTTGCGAAGTGTACGGTGAAGATGCTATGAATTAAAAGACAGTTCGTCGATAGTTTCAAAGACGGTAATTTTGACCTGAAAGACATGGAGCGTTCCGGACGACCAGTGGACTTCGATGAGGACCGCTTAAACCATATTATTCATGAAGATCCCCATCAAACATTTTTCATCACCATTTTCAAACCATTTTTCATCACCAGTAATGATGCGGTAAAGGAACCTTTGCTTGTGGCCATGCGTAGCTCGATGACGCGCGAGCAAACCAGCAGAAATTGTCGAACGTTGATTTTTGTTGTTTTCACTCAAAACATGTGGAACCAAGCGCCGAACTTCTAGACTTTTTCCATTGATCTAAGATGGTGGTATACAGTCATGTGACTACGATTCATCTGTTCATCCAATTTGACGGTGGTTTGAAGGGGATCTTCATGAATAATATGGTTTAAGCGGTCCTCATCAAAGTCCACTGGAGGTGTCGAAAATGCTCACTTTCGTCTACTTGACATTCCATTTTGAAGGCTTGTAATCAAATAAAATAATATATGTAACTTAAAAGCAAACACAATATCTTGTAGAGCAAAACATTTTCTTTCGAATGACGTATAACCTCAACCATTTTATTTTACTTTAGGTGTTCATTTATAAATTGGAAAAAACGGACACAACTTATGTTAACACCCAATATATTGACTCATCAATTGCACAGTGACTTTGATTTTGTGGCACAAATAATCCACAAGGATAGGCTAATAATTATAATAGGCAATCCACCACCACACAAGTGGGTGAATTGCCAATTATTAGCGTACCAAAGTGTACAATATTCAATATAATTTTAATTAAATACAACTTCCTTTTTATTTTATTAATTGAAGGGCATTTTTAGCGCCGTTTAGATATCAGACTCTTCTCAAGGGCGCGCTAACTTGGGATTCGAATCCACTATTAGTGACAGATTAAAAATGTGACAAAATAAATATATATAAGTTGAAGGTAAGGAGAGCAAGGTGGTGGCAACGCCTATTAGATTAGATGCTTGCATGGAGAAAAAAACATATTTGGTATGAAAATCGGTGAAAATTTACCAAAGGAAGGCTAACTACAATAAAACCTTTGTACATTGTAGTAACAATTTTGGCATTAGGTGTGGAATGTATAGTGTTTTGTACATAATAATTTTTTTTATGAGACTTTTCAAAATGGTTGTCTTTATATGTTTATCAAAGATGCACATGCTACCCAATTCTCATACACTTAAGAGACAAAACCATCTCCCGCCACAGCTTGCAACAGCCAAAGCTCTATCATAATATCCCACCCTAGTAAATCGATTTAAAACAATCCATTTATTCGATGAAGATGAAATCGATCTCAAAGCTCTACTCCTCTCCGGAGGAACATCTCTTAGACACAGATTCGAAAGATACAACATAGTCATCGCATTAAGGGGCTTGATGTTTGGAGTAACACAAGTAAACTCAATGTTTGGAGTAACTTAACTTGCTTTACCTCTCAACCATACGTTGTCTGAAATATTAAGTAAGGTCACGTTGTAGTTTGGTGGTTAACCCGTTATTTATTTCTTTACAAAGAAAATTATTTTGCATATTTGAGGTTAAACTCAGCGACAAAAGGTTATATTTTCAGATAACGACAAAAAATATGAATTTTATGAAGGCTTCTATGAGAAAATATGAACAAGTAATTGTAACAAAGGAACTAGGTAAAACCTCGATTAACTGGTAATAGACGACTCCGTTATTTTGTGGTAGAATATTTTTTTCCAGCCCTCTTACGTAAAGAATGAAAATGTGGTGGATTATTATTTTAAGGTTTAGGTAATAACCAACGCATTTTTAAAAATATTTAACTAATATGCACAAGTCATGTTAACCAAGATGAAATCTCGGATATCTGATAATAATTAAGGGAAAACAGTTCGAATGAATCAAAAGTTATATGTCCAGCAAGACACAGTGTGTGAATTTAAACAATATAATGAAGGAAAATGCCTTCCAACAATTTCTTACTGTATAACATAGATCGATCAAGAATTCCAGCATTTCTTAACCAGAAAGACATCAGTGTTATAGATACCTGGCAATATGGTTATCAAAAGCGTCGATAGCTGTTTTGATCTGAGTTGGGCATTAAAGGAGGAATCCGAAACTGAATATTCACCTTTAGATGATTATCGTTGTCGTTGAATGGGTTATTTCGATGAAGAAGAGCACCAAGAAAGACAAACTTTCAGACAGCGAAGTTTGCTGTACTTGGATCCTTACTTCTTTCACGCGTTATAAAAAGCCACAAGGGGTGTTAAAACTGGAATTAATACATGGCTGATATAATTCAGATTATATTTAGTAAGAATAATATCAACATAAGATGAAAAATTAAAACGGATCAAAATCACGCAATTATGAAATATTTCGTGTGAGTGCAATTTTGTGTCTACAAATTAGTAAATGGTCCTTGGTAAAATGAATGTTTATAATTTAAACGTCCTTTCTTGAATAATGTGATTATGGTAGGATTTTATATACTTATGACTCTTTAAAATTTGTTTTTTCTTCAAGGTTTATTTGGTTTTGCTATGTAAACTATCTGCCTTAGGACGGGCATACGCCTAGTTAGGCAGGAGAGTGATGTGTATAGTATATATCAATATTAAAATTAATAAATATAACTTAATAATAAAAAATAGATGACCTTATTTTTCGTCTTGTTCTGTGCATTTTATTTGATGTAATTGGGTTAAATATCTATGAAATGTAAAATCAAATCAATTACAATGCGCAAACGTCTATATTCAGCACCAACTTGGGAAATACTGTCATAAATTTGTCAGCGTCAAATACTTCAATTACTTTACCATGTATCACAAAGAGGGTACAAAAACTTCGAAAGACTCGTGCAAACAGGCAGTATGGAAGAACAACAAGACAGATAACAATCACGAACCCAAAAGAGTGATCAAGTCTGAACACCGCTGGGTCCTCGACAATAGCGGTCCTCCAAAATGGCAAGTTAAGAGATGTTAAGGATTATTATTGAAAGAATTCGGAGAACCTTAGTCATGAGGAAATGATGAGAGAGAATCATGGAAACATGATTTCTCAGGGTAACAAATGATTGTCAATATTTTTTACATCAATTATATGGTTTGGAATTCTAAACAAATGTTTGGTCACTTGACAAAGTCAAGTTGTAAAATATACAATTAAGTGTTTAATAAAATAAACAAGCTTTCTCAAAGTATGATTTTTCGTAGTACTTATTATTAATTATGAAATATATATACATATCATACATACTCACACAAACCACCACGGTATGTCCATTTTTGGGTAGATCTATTCATCCACACACAGCTTTTGCTTCGTCGACATCCCATAATCTGATCACATTTGTTCTTCTGTTTCACATAGTCCTCACCATTCCCTTAATTTTAATTTCTCCAACTATCTCGATTTAATCATTTCTTAGTTTGCCTTTTCCTGCTCTTCATCTTATACCTGCCTATGGCTTACTGTACGATTTTTCTCCAAACCAATTGGTCATTCATTCGCAGTCTCCGCTCAGCCTCCAAAGATCCTCCTGCAAGTTAAGAGTATTTAAAAGCCTCTGGCTCGGTCAACCAAGTTGCCTTTTTACGTGTTGCTAGGCTTGGGTAATAATATTTGCTGACCATGTCAACTGAGATTTGCTTACATGCCCTATCCGTGCCCACCTACGTAACTTAATATCACAAGTGGTTGTGTCATTACTTTTAGAGCTTCTTCATTATTTCGCAGTTTCCACTCTCCTGCAGCCTGTTTTAAGCCAAGTATCTTAAGTACTAATTGGTTTTCGAGTCAACCAAGTGTTAGGAGTATATTTATTTTTTCATAAAAGACGGGTGAGAAGTTTGGGATTTATCCAAAAGGAAAATAACGCGCGAAATTGATCGTCGTTACGAGCGGAATTAAAACGTACTTTCCCTTTGTTCTGATTTTGACGGGTAAATAATGACGCATAAAATCAAGTCCGAGCGTGACGCAGTTGTAATTAGGACAAGGAATGATGCAATCATCCTTTGTTTCTGGAAGATTCTATTCCAAAACGCGCGGTATAAAGAATTTCATCTATCACAGAGCAATTGCGTCACTTATAAAAAATAATCGGATGCAATGGCTTGATTGGTCGAATTACGGCCCGACCAAAGATTTGACGAATCAAGAGATCGCTTACAAACGTTATGGACGGGTGAAATTGCATCACGTGCGCCATGGACAGGTGAGGCGACAAGGGGGTCGGTAGATCATTACGAGCGGTACCGTGAGGACGACTGGTTCTGTTATTAAGACAGATCCCGGTCGGGGGAATACGAATTAATAATTAATTAATTCATTCAAGTTATCGGTCAGTTACCTTGTGTTCCGAGTTATCATATCCTGTTGGGAGCATACGAATTAATAATTAGTTTTTTTTTTTTTGTGAAAGTTCTTCCGGCACTTCCGTCCAGACTTGACGCGGGGATTTATCTGCGGAATAGTATTTCCAAAGAAATAATCTTGGATTATTATTGGCTCCAACGGGCGCGAAGCAAGTAAAGTTTCGAGAAACTAAGAAAAGCGGTTCTTTAAATAACTGCGGGTCTGAAATCGTTCTCCCAGGCCGAAGGCCAGGGAAGAGTTTTGTATCGGCGCAGCGCGAAGCTTCAAAGGACGCTTGCGGTATCATCATCATCAGAGTCATCGTTCCGGTTTCGTTTTCGGGGGAAATCTTCTGGTTCCTCCGCAGTTCCGAGAGAATAGACACTACGCGTATCGTTCCTTATCGATATTCATGGTATTGTGGGGTGAGTGATCTCTTTGTATTGTAACCTATCATTGTTGATTTCTCCTTACCTCATAACCTTTATGTTTGTGATGAATATTGAGCGGGAATCGGTCTTTAATGCAAGCCCAAATTATTAGTCTGCCTACTCTGGTACTTTTGTAATATATATAATTTTTTCTCGGCATTATTGCGGAGTTTTTTTTATTAAAATCTCATTGGATTAAACTAAGTATTATCACAAATTTATGTCTTTCCTTTGTTGTTCCCCTTGTCCCGGAGATAATATCTTGGAGGCCTAGTACAACTTATTATTGAGCCCATCGCGATCTGAGACGAAAGAGTATTTGTTCTGTATTTTCTTCATATGCCGCTGAGACCCGGGTAAGTCGGATTGAGAGAGAAATAGTGTCGGAAGTGTTTAAACTATTACTTTATTGTTGCATGGAGGCAACGCTCTCTCTCTCTTAATTTAGTAAATATAGGTATAAGTGTAACAATGTCGCCCGAACGTGGGGCCATTTTAGAAAAATACTGGCTTCCAGGGTATTTGACTGAGTGACGGGGTTATAAAGTGTATAAAAATATAATTTGTTCTTTTTTCAGAAAATTTAGCGCCAAATTCGTAAGATAAGCATAGGTAGCCATTTTGTCTTGTTC
This sequence comes from Odontocerum albicorne, assembly GCA_949825065.1. Taxonomy (NCBI): domain Eukaryota; kingdom Metazoa; phylum Arthropoda; class Insecta; order Trichoptera; family Odontoceridae; genus Odontocerum; species Odontocerum albicorne. The sequence goes on from OX463856.1 coordinate 19,721,312, forward strand.
GAGAAGCATCTGTGGCTGAGGTGGTTGCGAATAATCAGGAGTATAGTTTTGCCGCGTAAAGTGATTAGATACGCATTGAGTGATAGTTTAGTTCAAACAAAATAAGCGACTGAATAAATAAAAGAGTGCCTAGTTAATTGCGGATAGAGAAGTGATTAGTGGTTACGTTCGTGAAGTATTCCAGTGTTTTTGGAATTTCAAGACCATTTGTTTGAAACCAATCTCGCCTTATAGCTTGCGCGGGGATAGGCAAGAGGAGAGTGCGTATAACTTACAGTAGTTCGGTTTGCGTCGCTGTTGATGCGGTAAAGGGAAATAGTGTTACTACATTTAGATAAAATCACTTGGTGCTTATACTCAATTGTTTTCGGAACAAATCTTTGTAATATAAGAGAGCGAATAATATTGAATTGAATTACTTTGATATTTAAGTAGTAGATTCGTAGCAAGCGGTGTGGTGGAAGCGTGTTTTAGGAAATTTGATAATAATACATATTGGTTATAATTGCTAGTTCTTAATTTCGGAACATTTCAACTAAGGGGGGGTTTGTGTTAAATTAAAGTTACGTTTTAGTTAGATTCTTGTTCCGGTTAAACGGTGTAGTTAAAGCATTGTTTAACAAGGTGAAGTAAGATTTCGTTGGGTATAAATTTTGATACCTACTGTTACGAATAGGATTGAGGATGGATAGCGCAATGGATCCAATAGTTAATATAATGAAGGCCACGAAGGAAAGGCTAATCGGGGAATTAATTGAAAGGGGATTAGTTCCTAGTAATAATTTTTACGAGTTGCGGCGTCAAGCCTCTTTGTTTAACAAGAGTCTGGTATCATCGTCATCGGAGGCGGTCGCCTTACCGGTCAGGTGCGTGCCTTACCGGAATCTTATGAGAGCTCCACAGTTCTTGGAGGGAACGGACGCGGGTGTGACGGCTTCGGAAGCCTTGGCGCCTTCGCCTTTGGCAAGCTCATCTCCATACGCTGGGGAGGGAGCGGCGCGTATAAATATTCCACGTGCGGTTCCGCAGTGGAATTTAAATTTTTCCGTATGGCCAGTGGAGCCTTTTTCTGGAGGGGGTTGCGTAAGGGAGTTTTTGTCGCGTCTAGAGGAATTGGGTTGCGCGCGAGGGGTCGAGGAGAATGCGCTCTCGGCGGTCTTACCGGAGTTTTTGAGAGGCGGAGCTTTAACCTTCTTTAGAAGTAAGAAGAGAGAAATAGTAGATTGGAACATGGTTAGGAGACTCTTCCTAGAGAAATACGAGTCTGACGATTTTATGACGGAGCGAAGAATGGATATCTGGTCCTCTATACAAAAACCAGGCGAGTCTTCTACGGACTATGTATCTAGAGTACAAAATTTGAATCAGTCTTTAGATTCGCCTTTGACTGATGTGGAATTGGTAAAGGTATTTAGGCGCGGGTTACATCACCGTTATAGTGCTGTTCTGGTCAGCTCTCAGCCAGCTTCGGTCAGTGCATTGGAAAAGCTGTGCTTGTCTTTCGAGCTGATGAATAGAGACGAGGGAAGGTTGCCTCGTCCTGCTCCTTTCGTTTCAAGAACAGGTGCTAACCTGTCTCCAGTATCTCGTGCCCCGAATACTCGGGATCCGTATCCCCGCGGATGCTTTCGGTGTAGTCTTCCTGGTCATGTGGCGCGTCATTGCCCTGAACAGTCGCGTACCCGAAGGGAGCCCGTAAGGACGGCTGACAATCTGTGGAGGGCTAGAGCCATCCCAGCGCGTCCATTGGCTATATTACCCGATATGTCTAGGCCACCTCCGGATGTTAAATTTCCAAAAAACCGGTGGGCCACCAACCCGTATTAAGTAAATCGGAGTCGCCGGGTTGGTCGCGTTGTTCAACTTACAGGAGAGGATTCCCCTCTGTAAACCTAGTGGAGGTCACGAATGCTAGGGACGAGCGGCCCTATCTACGCTGTAGTATTCAAGGAGTGCCGTTTTCGGCTCTGCTCGATTCGGGTGCATCAGTTAACGTGATTGGCGGCGATCTTTTTAAGAGGTTTGAGAGCCGGTATTCTCCGTCTCCAGTTTGCGTAGGGATCGTTCATACCGCGGACAGTCAGGGACACAGGGTAATGGGATCAGTCCAGTTACCATTGTGTTATGATAACCAGACCAGTCTGGTGAAATTTCAAATTGTTCCTTCATTGGATGAGTGCCTGATCTTGGGTGCTCCCTTCCTGAAGCACTCGGGTCTTACCCCGAGCCTCTTTCCGGCGCCTTGTTTAGAAGGAGTGGCAGGGAACCCTGTCGTGGCAGAGGTGGAGGTTGGGTCTTCAAAGCCTTCATGCTTGACCTCCGCGGCTGATTTGTCGGAGAACCAAACCTTGCAGCTTAATCTCCTAGTCAAGGAATTTAATAGTATCGCGTTTGAACGAGTGGGTTTGGGCCGCACTACACTAGTAAATCACATTATTGATACCGGCGATAGTCCGGTGGTGAAGCAAAGAACGTACCCCCTGTCGCACGTCCGCCGACAGCAGATGATCATCGAACTGGATGAAATGATCAGGTTAGGTGTGGTTGAGCCGTCACGTAGCGCATGGCTGAACAACGCTTTCATCGTTCCAAAAAAGGATGGGTCGGCTAGGTTCGTGTTGGACCCGCGTAAATTAAACTCCGTTACGAATTCGGATTCTTACCGATTACCAAATATTAACCGTATATTGGATAATTTGCGAGATACTCGTTATCTTTCTGCGTTGGATTTAAGTCACGGATTCTGGCAGATGCCGTTGAGCCCGGACTCAAGATGTAAGACCGCGTTCTTCGTGGAGGGCCGGGGCCAGTACCAATTTGTGGTAACCCCTTTCGGTTTAAAGAATATTCCTGCAGAAATGCAGAGGCTGATGGATAGACTGTTCGCGGATCAAGGAGGCCATGTCTTCTGCTATTTGGATGACATCTTAGTCTGCAGTGCAGACTTCGATTCACACCTTAATACCCTAAGGTTGGTATTAAGTCGGTTGCGCGAGGCAAATCTTACTATAAAATTGGCCAAGTCAGAGTTTTGCAAGTCTAGCCTTAGGTATTTGGGACATATCGTAGACCGTGAAGGATTGAGAACCGATCCTGAAAAGATTAGGGTGATGAAGGAATTTCCGAGACCGCGGAGTATTAAGGAAGTAAAGAGTTTCCTTGGGTTGTGTTCGTATTACCGCCGGTTTATCAAAAATTTTTCTAGGATGGCCGCGCCGCTCTGTCACTTAACAAGCATCAAGCTTAAGAATTTTCGGTTTCAATGGGGTTCCGCCGCGGAGGAATCTTTCATCCTTCTCAAGCAGGCCATGGTTACATCACCCGTTTTAAAGCCTCCAGATTACGCGGTTCCTTATATCCTTACTTGTGATGCGAGCGGAATAAGTATCGGTAGTTTCCTCTCTCAGAGTATGCCGGGGGGCGTAGAGCATGCTATAGCATACTTTTCACGAAAACTTTCTCCGGCAGAAAGACTTTATAGTACTACAGAGCGCGAACTCTTGGCCATTGTCGACTCCGTCCATCATTTCCGTAGTTATTTAGACGGAACCCGGTTTACGATCCAGAGTGATCATGGTTGTTTGAAATACCTGGACCATCTGTCCTCCCCCAGTGGTCGACTAGCCCGTTGGGCGTGTCGACTCTCGCAATATAACTTCGTTTTTATTTATAAAAAGGGTTGTGAAAATCGCTTGGCTGACGCCTTGAGTCGAATCGAAGTATCCGCGTTAAGTTTCCCACCGCCATTTGAGAGCGTCGGAGATGAGTGGTACTTACAGGTTATGCAGGATTGCCAACGGGATCCGTTATCGCGGGCAAATTTTAGGTTTAGCCATGGACATCTATTACGGTTGTGCCGTACCTCTCACGATCCTGTCCGCAAGCAGGAGGGAAGGGACTGGAGAGTGGTGGTGCCTCGTGAAGCACTGGTCCCTTTGATCAAAGAAACCCACACGAACTTGTGTCATCCGGGTGTTAGGAAAACTATAGAATACCTCTCTCGCACGTACTTCGCGAACGGTTTGGCTGAGGCGGTAACTCAGTTTGTAGCGCGGTGTGAAACATGTAAAGCATATAAACACAACACTCAGGGTCCGTGTGGTCTTATGAGCGCCCCCAAACTAGCTTCTCGTCCTATGCAGTCCTTAAGTATGGACCTCGTGGGTCCCTTGCCTATGTCAAGGAAACGGAATTGTCATATTTTAACGGTTGTCGATAACTTTAGTAAATTCCTTTGGGCTTTCCCCTTGAGAGTGGGAACGTCCAAGGCTATCATTCATTGTTTAGAAACGCTGATATTCTTGCCTTGTTCGGTGCCACGTACCGTTGTAATGGACAATGGAAAACAGTTCATATCCAGGGAATTTCGTGAGTTCTTGGAATCTTATGGGATAAGAGACCTTTTCTATAACGCTTACTATCATCCACAGAACAATACCAGCGAGAGATATAATTCCTCAATTTTAACGTGCCTGTCCCTAATGGTGCAGGACAACCAGCGTGATTGGTGTGAGTTGTTGCACAAGGTATGCTCTTGTTTAAACAATACCGTGAGCATTGCCACTGGTCACACCCCATTCTATTTGTTCCATGGGTTCCACCCGTTTCCCCATGCTTCGTTTCACGATCAACCGCCGTCGCACATGGATGGGGCTTCCGAGGATTCCCCCTCTTATCTCCGGGGTTTAGATAACATGGAAAAATTATACGATAGCGTAAATAGTAAACTGTTAGCGGGGTTTAAGCGTAGCGCCGCGAGATATAACCTCCGTCGTAAGGAAAGGCTGCTGTCCGTTGGACAGGTAGTTTGGAGAAGGTCCTTTGTACAGTCAAAGGCGGGTCAGTATTTTAGCGCCAAGCTAGCCCCACGATTTGTAAAGAATATAGTTAGTAAAAAGATCTCCGATTCCGTATACGAGCTGACGGATGTGGATGGACGGGTCGCGGGGAGATATCATGTGAAGGATATAGCCAAGGTTATCGAGTAGACCGCTAGAGGTCGTGGCATGTGCGCGGTTGTGCACATTGCTAGAGGGGAAGATTTTGCCGTTCGTCGTCTCGCGTCGTACTGACAAACTGATACCGTCAGACCGCGAGGCGCAGATTAATTTTTTCGATTCCGTTGCCATTGCGATTAGCTTTGTTTCCGTAATGATATAACCGCCTTCGCCACCGACTAATCTCTTTTGCCGTTCGTCGTCTCGCGTCGTACTAACAAACTGATACCGTCAGACCGCGAGGCGCAGATTACTTTTTTCGATTCCGTTGCCATTGCGATTAGCTTTGTTTCCGTAATGATATAACCGCTTTCGCCACCGACTAATCTCTTTTGCCGTTCGTCGTCTCGCGTCGTACTGACAAACTGATACCGTCAGACCGAGAGGCGCAGATTACTTTTTCAATTCCGTTGCCATTGCGATTAGCTTTGTTTCCGTAATGATATAACCGCTTTCGCCACAGACTAATTTCTTTTGCCGTTCGTCGTCTCGCGTCGTACTGACAAACTGATACCGTCAGACCGCGAGGCGCAGATTACTTTTCCAATTCCGTTGCCATTGCGATTAGCTTTGTTTCCGTAAGGATATAACCACCTTCGCCACGGATTAATCTCTTTTGCTGTTCGTCGTCTCGCGTCGTACTGACAACCTGATACCGTCGGACCGCGGGGCGCAGCTAACTTTTTCAATTCCGTTGCCATTGCGATCAGCTTTGTTTCCGTAATGATATAACCACCTTCGCCACGGATTAATCTCTTTTGCTGTTCGTCGTCTCGCGTCGTACTGACAACCTGATACCGTCGGACCGCGGGGCGCAGCTAACTTTTTCAATTCCGTTGCCATTGCGATCAGCTTTGTTTCCGTAATGATATAACCACCTTCGCCACAAATTAATCTCTTTTGCAGTTCGTCGTCTCGCGTCGTACTGACAAACTGATACCGTCAGACCACGAGGCGCTGATTACTTTTTCAATTTCGTGGCAGTCGCGATTCAATCCTCTTTAACTTTGTATACCTTAATGGTGTGCAGTACGTCCTCTCGCGTTGCCCTGACAAATACCGTCAGGCCGCGGGAGACGTATTATATTATTATCAGTTCTGTTTCCGTCATACTAGTATCTCATTACCTAAGGAATAATCTATTTAGCAGTTCGTCGTCTCGCGTCGTGCGGACAAATTGATACCGTCCGTCCGCGAGGCGCGGAATACTTTTTCAATTCCGTTGCAGTTGCGATTCAATCCTCTTTAACTTTGTATACCTTAATGGTGTGAAATACGTCCTCTCGCGTTGCCCTGACAAATACCGTCAGGCCGCGGGAGACGTGTTATATAATTATCACTTCCGTTTCCGACATACTAGTATCTCCTTACCAAGGAATAATCTATTCAGCAGTTCGTCATCTCGCGTCGTGCGAACAACTTGATACCGTCCGTCCGCGAGTCGCGGAATACTTTTTTCAATTCCGTTGCAATTGCGTTTCAATCCTCTTTAACATTGTATTCCTTAATGTATTAAGTACGTCAGGGTTACCGGATTTGTCGCATTACACAGCGACCGGGAGAGTATCTTTTTCTTGTAAGGGGTTAGGTTGAGACTACAGGTTCAGGGGGCAAGCGGCCCTTCCAGCACGATAGTATTCAAGATTTGCCGTTAGGCCTTGGCTCGATTCGAGTGCGTCAGTGGACGCAGTAGCTAATGAGCATTTCGTAATCTCACGTTTGTCCTGACCAATTGTTCCGGCAGGCCGTGAGACGCAGAACGTATATTCGGTTCCGTTCTCTTCGCAGTTGAATTTCTTTTACCATTGAGAGTAGTAGCCATCGAGAATTAGTTCCGTTTCGTATACGGTGATAGAGCGTTTGGCATGGTGTAGGTAATTGAATCACGTTGTCTCACGTTGTCTTGACCCATCGTTGCAAATGATATACCAAGCATCCGTGGTCTCGATCCGCTGTCGCCTGAAGTAGGCAGTAAGCCGTCGTCGCACGAGAAGGGATGCGCATGCATAAGTTAGATCCAGTCCGGTGTCCACTATTTAGTGACCCGGTGGAATATACGAAGGTTAATAGCATATGGAGTAGTGATAGGCTCATCGGTGCCTAATTGGGAGTCATTCATGGTCGGGAAAGTACAGGTTCTTAAATTAAATTTTCGTTATATTCTTGTTAATGTTTAAATCATACCTTGAAAGTATGCACTGTCGGATTCTTTGATGAATGGCAGTAGAGTTTTTTTTTATAAATTACATCACCAGTGAGAGTTCATAATTCCGCTAGGGTGATTAAACAATGAGCTAGTCGTGAGGCAATCTCGTATGGAGTCATGTCCATATGTTCTATGTACGGGTTTGGTACTCTTCCCCGTGATTAGTGTGGTTATTACTTTTAAAGAGTATCTGGCGCTCTGAGCCTGGGCCTGGACCATGAGTGACGGAATGCTGTGAGCCTCGAGTAGAGTGTACAAGAAATTCTTGTGTACTAAGGGATAGGCTTCCTTCAGTATTGAATGTTCTGAAGGTTGAACCTTAATCTAGTTAGACATCCGTTGCAAATAATTGCTTGGAACGTTAGAAAATATTAATAGGATAGTTGGTCGTTAAGATGGAAGTATTAGATGAAGTCACCTCGCTACAAGGATTCTCAAGGAATTAGAAGATTGTTATTAGTGCGGTGATTGCATATCTGAGTCACTAATTAGACTGTGGAAACCGAGGAGTTGAGTAGAAAGAGTTGTCGTTAGTATTTTCAGGATGATAATACTAGACTGCATCAGTGCTATGTAGGGTTGCCTAGTCATATGACCGGTTCGTTTGGTGATTTCCTCCTTTACGAGGAGTGACGTCACCGGATGAAACCTGGGATACTGCTCTGTTTGGTTGTAACACTACATTGACGAGTTTAGATATGTTGCCTTGTAAGCTGGCTCACATTTTCTGTGTGAGAGTTGTCGTTGTTCACTTCTGTAATTCATTATGGACTGTGAGTTTTCTTTTCTGGAGGGTTAACTGTGAACCACCCCTCATCAAAGGTTGTTTCCGCACAGAGGAGTAAATTTGTTCAGACGGGGCTTCTTGTTATTCCTGTTTATTGCATGGCGTATTAAAATTATGTGTTTTTGGGTTCTTGTTGATTTTCCTTTTGTTTTTTTTTCTTTCCTTTTTTTTTCCTTCCCTAACAATTGTGATTAAAATTATTTTCCTACAAGGCTTACGGACGGCCTTCATACATCCAGCAAAAGGCTTACGGACGGCCTACATTCATCCAGCATTTTGTTTTATATTACTTTGTGTATGTAATATTATTCCTTAAAAGGCTTACGGACGGCCGTTATACATCCAGCAAAAGGCTTACGGATGGCCTAATACATCCAGCAAAAGGCTTACGGATGGCCGGTACTCATCCAGTATTTTGTGTGTAGTATTAATTTTTTTTTGTAATCATCGTCCTTCTCGTGCTCAAGGTAGCATGCAGAAGCCCTGAACTGCCTCTAGGAGTTCGGATTGAGAGAGGCTAGCCTCTCGACCGGTTAATATTTTGGTGGGGGCCGTTCGGTGCATCAGCGATGTATTGAATTGTCTCCACCACGGGCGTCATGAACCCGCATTAGCAGAGTTGCCGCTCCAGCATGTTCTGGTGGGCACGCGCTTCTGGCTTGGAAGGGTTCGATTGGTGCAACCGCGTGTTCTGACCCTCAGATCCTGGTTATCCTCAGGCGTCATATGCGGATTCGCGTGATTCTTGGTTCCGGTCTGGGGGCCGGGGGACGTGTCTTGCTGAAGATCGGGCCTAACCGCGAGTGTTTCAATAACATTGTTTATTCTTTTCAGAGAGAGAATAGGAATGGATTAGAATTTCAGGGAGAGGGTTAGGTGTGAGCCTTGTGGTAGGACAGTCGTTGAACAGCCGGTTCTGCTTCGTTCTAGCTATGTTAGATTTCCTAATAGTTTAGAAGGGTTCTTTTTAAAATTCCGTCTCGAAAGAGTTCTCGGTCCTTGTCTGATTACATTGGCTTGCGTAATAATTACCACTTATTATACCAAGTAGGTGGACTGTAGGGATTGTGGAAATGTGTAATGCAGTCCTTAGCGTGAGGGCTGGATTTGGGCTTGTAATGATTGATCTCTGTTCACAGTGAGGGGGAGAGGTTGACAATGGAGGAGTAGAGTCACCCGTATAAAGCCTGTAAGTGTATAATTAAGTAAGTGTCCAGTGTTATCTTTAAGGACAGCCGCGAAACAGGCTGCAGTGTTTAGTGAGAGGATGAATGGTGATTAACTAATTTGATTGTAAACCTTTTCTCAGCATGATGTCCTGAGAGGAGGGGTGGGTTAATTATCTATTAACGATCTACCTTTGGTGATATAGGGTGACCATGTATAATATAATTTTGTTTTTTTTATTTAATGTGGATTCCTTTTTGTTGTTTCTGCTCTGTACTTTGATGTATCACCAGCCGGGCTTTATGTAAAAATCATTATCTCCTTGTTATTATTGACGGCTTACCTTTTTGTGATATAGGGTGACCATGTATAATATAATTTTGTTTTTTTTATTTTTTTTTATGTGGATTCCTTTTTGTTTTGTTTCTGACCTACCCGTTGATGTATCACAAGCCGTGCTTATGTAAAATCATTATCTCTTTGTTCTTAGGGACGGCCTACCTTTAGTGATATAGGGTGACCATCCATAATACTTTGTGTTATTTTAATTTTATTTGAAATTCTTTTGTTTATATCTGATCACCTTTGAAGTATACGGTGACCATGCCCTAGGTGAATTTGTCTATAATCTATTGTCTTTGTTTTTTTTTTGGTTTTATTTGTTTTGTTTATTAAAATTATTTTAGGAATTGTACTCCCTGTATTATGCAATTGTTTCAGTGCTGGTTGCCCTGTGGTTAAACCAGTATTGGAAAGATAATCTTCTGTACTATTGTAAGGAGTTACCGGAGGATTGTTCCGTGCTCCTTAGTATAAGGTTATGGGCTATAGTAGATTCAGTAGTGTGTTGTCATCGTAAGGTTTCCGTGGTTTCCTTGCGGCTAGGTTCCCTTACACCAATTAGGGGTGTCCTGCAGGCAAATGCTGACAACCGGTAAATCGGCCACGAGACCGTATCCAGTAGGGGGGACATACACCCCTTGCTCCTTATAATTGCCTACAGCTGATGTGTCTATACTCTGGGAATGATAATTTTTTTTTTTTTTGTTGTTTTTTTTTTGTTTTCTTTTATAACATAAGATGGAGTGTTAGGAGTATATTTATTTTTTCATAAAAGACGGGTGAGAAGTTTGGGATTTATCCAAAAGGAAAATAACGCGCGAAATTGATCGTCGTTACGAGCGGAATTAAAACGTACTTTCCCTTTGTTCTGATTTTGACGGGTAAATAATGACGCATAAAATCAAGTCCGAGCGTGACGCAGTTGTAATTAGGACAAGGAATGATGCAATCATCCTTTGTTTCTGGAAGATTCTATTCCAAAACGCGCGGTATAAAGAATTTCATCTATCACAGAGCAATTGCGTCACTTATAAAAAATAATCGGATGCAATGGCTTGATTGGTCGAATTACGGCCCGACCAAAGATTTGACGAATCAAGAGATCGCTTACAAACGTTATGGACGGGTGAAATTGCATCACGTGCGCCATGGACAGGTGAGGCGACAAGGGGGTCGGTAGATCATTACGAGCGGTACCGTGAGGACGACTGGTTCTGTTATTAAGACAGATCCCGGTCGGGGGAATACGAATTAATAATTAATTAATTCATTCAAGTTATCGGTCAGTTACCTTGTGTTCCGAGTTATCATATCCTGTTGGGAGCATACGAATTAATAATTAGTTTTTTTTTTTTTGTGAAAGTTCTTCCGGCACTTCCGTCCAGACTTGACGCGGGGATTTATCTGCGGAATAGTATTTCCAAAGAAATAATCTTGGATTATTATTGGCTCCAACGGGCGCGAAGCAAGTAAAGTTTCGAGAAACTAAGAAAAGCGGTTCTTTAAATAACTGCGGGTCTGAAATCGTTCTCCCAGGCCGAAGGCCAGGGAAGAGTTTTGTATCGGCGCAGCGCGAAGCTTCAAAGGACGCTTGCGGTATCATCATCATCAGAGTCATCGTTCCGGTTTCGTTTTCGGGGGAAATCTTCTGGTTCCTCCGCAGTTCCGAGAGAATAGACACTACGCGTATCGTTCCTTATCGATATTCATGGTATTGTGGGGTGAGTGATCTCTTTGTATTGTAACCTATCATTGTTGATTTCTCCTTACCTCATAACCTTTATGTTTGTGATGAATATTGAGCGGGAATCGGTCTTTAATGCAAGCCCAAATTATTAGTCTGCCTACTCTGGTACTTTTGTAATATATATAATTTTTTCTCGGCATTATTGCGGAGTTTTTTTTATTAAAATCTCATTGGATTAAACTAAGTATTATCACAAATTTATGTCTTTCCTTTGTTGTTCCCCTTGTCCCGGAGATAATATCTTGGAGGCCTAGTACAACTTATTATTGAGCCCATCGCGATCTGAGACGAAAGAGTATTTGTTCTGTATTTTCTTCATATGCCGCTGAGACCCGGGTAAGTCGGATTGAGAGAGAAATAGTGTCGGAAGTGTTTAAACTATTGCTTTATTGTTGCATGGAGGCAACGCTCTCTCTCTCTTAATTTAGTAAATATAGGTATAAGTCTAACACAAGTTATTTTCATAATATTACGTATTCAACTATGTTACTTAACTTATCAAAATTTAATAAAGCTTACAAAATAACAAAATAAACTTGCAAGTTTGATTACAATTTTGTAATAACAATGTAATGGATATTAAAAACAAATTAAATACATGCCTGATTAAAATTAATAGCGTTTTTATTTAATCAGAAATACTTCATATACTCAATTAATGGACCGAGCAGTAGATTTTTTTAAATAAATTAGAGCTTTTAGTGGAATTCCATTGTGCTGAATAAATGTTGGAACGAGCACATAAAAAAACCATATTAAGCAGACTTCACCGTATTCCAGTCACGTTCAAGCACTAATTCTTAACGCTAGATTAACTTATGTAGAATAATTATCGAACATCTATTTATTCCATTGATTTACCATTTGAAATATTTAGTGGAATAATTCATATTTTTTTCCTACGGCATTTTTTTATAAAAATATGTTATCCACGAGGCACCTGAAAAGATTTTGGACTCGCTTAATGAACTTATAGTATTTCTGGCTAATTGATCTGTATGGACACGTTTTATGATGTACCTGTATATCTGATAGATTAAATAGGGCAATACTGATGATAGTAAAAATATTTATGATTCCACATAACTCATCTGGTGAAAATATTACTATGCAGCAAATTCTTCCAACAAACCAGTTTTAATTATTTGAAGTCTATGAAATTCTTATTTTTTTATGAGAAAATTGTATAAGAGCTACGAGGAGAAAAATCTGAGGAAAATTTCTGAAAAATTGAAAGTCATGACGATTGAAAAGTGTGAAAATAAAAATAAATGCGTATATGGGTTAGCTATGAAAGATTGGAGCAAGTGGAGAAATTCTTCTATTTGGATAGTATTTTTTAAGATATTGAAGAGCTGCAAAAGATGTCGATATGCGTATAGCGATAAGAAACAAAGTCAATGGGGCACTTTAACATATATACTCAAACCGGATGTATTAAAATCTGATATGCTCTGAATGCTAGTTCACAATTGTATTTAACTGCAGATGTTGATGTTTGGAAGTGAACCGTTGACGTGGGAAATAGTGAAAGGAGACGCATAAGTTATTAAATAATACTTACAATGAGATAAATATATGAGGTGATAATGTATGACCAAAGATGAAATGAAGTGATGAGGGATGAATGTGAACATAAGGATGATGTATTAAGTAAGATGATGAGCATTCTGAGATTGTTTGGGCATGTGGAACGAACTAATGAAGAAATACTAACGAAACAAATATACGAGTGTAGTGCAAATGTGAGTGGAAGCGTGTAAGAGGAAGACCAAGGAAAGCATGGTTGGATCAAATTAATGATATTTTGAAAGAAGGAAACGTAGGAGTTGTGTGAAAAGGTGTATAGATGTAGAAAAGGCTAAAATTGTACGTCGAGATAGCCTGGTGCTCTGTGTTCTATGGAAACAGGGAAATGACAGTGAAAGGCCTGATGGCATATATGTATGTACCATGTTAATTAAACCCGTATCTCCTTTTACCAAATTATTATATAACTTTGAAAAACGGATAATTATATCCCATAAACTTCTTTGAAAGGTTAGTTAATACAAAACTTGTAAGCTGAAGAGAAGATTAATAACAAAACAGAACTATTATAAGAAGCGACCACTTGCGGTAGGAGCGTGGCCCTCGCAGAATGCCTGGAGGCTAGACATGTTCTTTGAGGAAGTAAACCGTATCCAAGTTGAGAGCTGCATGTTGTGGAAACTTTTAACAAGAAAATTTGTTTGGAAACTACAAATTAACCCCTCCCCTCGGAGACGCCACTGGTTTAGGAATCGCTGATTCAAGTTGGAGATCTCAAAACATGTGTTTCTCAAATATTATCACATTTTTATTACAAGTAATTACATTAATACCATCACGTCGTTTCTCTGTCAGGATAGACAGAGAGCAGAGTGCGCCAGGATTTTTCTTTTGTGATACACTTACTAGTATTTCGTATCTTCTACTATACATCCATACACCGGCTCATATACAACTCCTGCGATTTATCTGGCTCTATCACTTTTGTCATACATGGTAAACCCATATAGTTGTCCAAGTACAAGTATATTTATAACTTTTATTCGACCTTTTTCAGTCTTGTTGCACTTGCACGTTTCACTCTCATAAATCAAAGTTGGTACTCAAATATACTTGTGAACTACCATAGTATTATAATAGATTTTGATACTGTCCGGTTCGAGTATATATGTTTTAGTGCCTAGTCAAACTTGTGTTCTATCGCTACACACTGTTCGATATCTCTCGTAACTCTTGCAACACTTGAAGAAATTCCAACACACTGGTTGAGTGAAAAAAAGGGTTTGCATTAATTTATTTAAATAAGTATTAAACACAGGTAGAAAATTCCTACATTGTAATTTGTTTTATCAAACACTGTTTATTCCACTTTTTTGTAACGGTATAACCCTACCGGTTTCAAGGATTTCACCTCATTTTCAGGGGAGCACAAACAAGACTTGTTTGTGCTGACAAATTACAATGTCTTGAAACCTCCACAATGTTAATAACTTAACTACAAATAATATATAAAAATTTATACATTTTCAAATACCTTAGAAAGAATATGGCAACTCACACAATTCATATTTTTTAATCAATAAATCATTTAATATAAAAATAAGAATGTATTTTATCATTATTTGAAAAAATTGCGTTAAATTTAATTGAGAAGCGCTAATCGAGTCTACTGCGAAAATATAACGCTTCAAGTATTTGCATGAATACGGCATCTTTTCTGTTTAATTTTCCGGGATGGAAGTCTTCGGAAACACAATGTTCCCACACAAATTGCACTGGGTTTTCTTTAATTTTCCATTTCAAATGTTACCTCGAAACGCCCTTAGCAATAATTGTTTTCTTTTTTTTTTAAGTTCACTTGGTTTATTTGGTCGTTTTAGCTAATTTCCTCTGTAAGGGAGTCTGTATTTTTCTAATTACTACCCCAGCCTTATAGAATGGATTTTTCGTGGACCGCTTGAATACAGAAACAAAGAGAAAACAAAAATTATTTTCCACACTCCTCTTAGAAGTACACGAAATCAAACAGTATCAAATTGATTGAACTTACGTCTGTGTGTAACAATAAGTGGTGTCATAGTTAATGTTTAATATATATTTTTTTATATTTATTTCATAGTCGTGAATTAAAATTGTTTTTTTATGCCATGTTCATGAACTGAGCTTTTAAAAGCGTCGTCACTTTCACACTGAATGACCTTGTTTAATCAGTTTTCTGATATCGACATTTTCTACATCTTGATGGATAATTTAAGGATTAAACTTCTTAATAAAATTTGTTGATATACAATAAGTTGAGTTGGTGACTTCACAAGGAAGCATGAATAACTTTGTTCTTATTGACATTGTACTATATTTAGACTAAGTTACTTTTTGTTATTTTCTTACGATTTAATATGCATGAAATACAAAATAAAGTAAAATAAAACAAAATAAATAAAAATAAAATAAACTTGTATGAGCTTATATAGGCCAGGTTTTATGTAGACAGTGTATAAACGTGGCTGGACCAAATGGACCAGAAAAGATGGTAAAGTAAAAAGTATGAATAATGGAAGATTGGGCATGACGAGACGTATAAAGGAGGGGAAAGTTTTGTGCTTGAATAGAAAAGTTTGGAGATCTGTTGTATCTACCTACCCCGCGAGAGTCACGGGGTGGTGATAGGTATGTATGTAAGTTTTTTTTTTTTTTTAATAAAACGTAAATTAGATACGCAACTGTACTTATTTTTATCAGTAATAACTTTTCAAAATTAATATGAATATTTTAATTTTGAATTACTATCAAAACGTTCATTCGCACACTAATTAGCTAGTGACGCAACAACTCCCGACGATATTTGACAACCGTATATGTTCGTATAACTGCATACGATATTGAATATTCAAGTATGTACCTAATAGTGGCTACATTTTCAGCTCAGTTTTTTTTACTGATTTTTTCCAAACCGTTTACTCACTAAACTCCACAAACTAATTACTCAACTTCAACACCATTCTTGCATCATTGAATTTATATAACGGTACAGTCACTTTATTAAGTGACAACATCTTTTACTTCCATCTGGGGGTTTCGGGTTCGATTACCAATTGAACCAAAAAAGAGGTGCTTGTCTAGTACTGGTAACAATAGTCAAATACGCCTAGCGGTTATGTTGCCAATGACGAACCGCGAGTTCCGTATCTTCTCCAGAGATTTTAAGCCCTAAAACTTGTTAACTGGCACCGAAAACAATAATGTCTCCTGCCCACGCTTTTCAGTGTGTCCGAAACACTATTTCAGATACATTGAAGTGTACAAGATAAAAAAATCTGCACTCCTCCAATCTCCGGTATCTTCAAATTATTTTAAATAAATTTTATACACTTTTATCGAACATTGTACATTCAATCAACTTCCGTTGTGTGTTTTTTTACCGTTGTCGTCGTTGCTGTTGGATTTCGTAGTCGAGGATCCTCTCGCCATACCAACGATAATTTAGTGGGAAAGCAAAGCTGTACCGTAAACAGTTTTTTGTTTCTTTTTACGGGAGTGAGTCGTTGCGCACCAGCATGTTCACCGGTCACACCGCTGTATTGGATCCAATGGCACACCAAATAGGTATATTTTTATACCCCCGAATACTAGATGGAAAAAAGCCTGTGCCACTCGAGCGAAGTTGCACAGTGCGGGGTTTAAACCAGCTACCTTTTACCAGTGCGTTATTGTGTGGACATGCACCTAACAACATTTTTTACAAACCTAATGTAAAAACCACTATTTTGTTTTTTTGTCATTTCAAATAAATAAATTAATTAATAATTTTAATGCACGAATTCTTCCGAATTACACAATTTTTATCTCAAAATAATTCATTCGTCTACCACAACCATAAAAATAAAATATACCATCTTCTTATGCTGAGAACCCCCCTTACTTCCACAGAAAGTGTCTCCTTAATGACTGGATCCGTGTTAATTGCAAGACCAGCGACTAAAGAAAGACACAGAGTACCAAAATGTCTGCATTAAGTGTTAAATGTTCTGGCAAAAGTTTCTTACTCGGTTTATCAGAGGGTTAGCTGGCACTCGTTAAACTGTCTAATGTGTACAGTATATGAGCATTGCCCGGGACGGATGAAAGCAATCGAGAAGTGAGAAATAATCTCTTAATCTAAATGTAGGCTGTACCGCAGGGATGTTATGGATTCTTTGATCATTTGAACGTACATTTAGAAGTCTCTTTTGAATACATTTTCAAAAGAGTAAAATAAAACAAACAGAGAATTTTATTTCATTTTTTAATATTTGTTATAAATTGTATTTGAATTTGAACAAAAAAAAACTTTCATTAATACCTCAACAAGTTTGTTTAGTATATTTATTAAAAAGTCTTTTACAAGAAGTCACCGGTATATTAATTTATTTATATATTTTATTTTAACACTTCGTTGAACAAAATTTTGGCTGGCTATTAATAGAAATAAAGTTAGTAATTGATACGAAATTCGTGCAAAACATGCGTTATAAAAATAAAAGAGAAATATCATGAAAAGGAAAGAAAAATCGAGAATGAAACACGTTACATACTTACATAAAATTAAGAGTTTTTATGACGTTTTTTTTTTTTTTATTTTTTTTAAATGCCAATGATGGAGCGAGTCTTACATAAGTTAACAATTGGTTCCAGAGTCTTTCAGAATCGGTAAAGGATAAAACAAGAAGTATTGTAAAATGGGCAAGCCAATAAACAATCTCTGCTTGAGCGTAGCACTAGTCCATGACCGGAAAGACTCCGACGAGATTAGATAGGGTGCGGGTGGCGAAAACTGTTTACTAAAAATATTTATTAAATTCACATTCATCCCTAATCACTCCGTTTCGTACTCTAATATTCATGGTTCCGTCAAGTATTCTTCTAAATACACGCGTTTCTACTACATTTATTCGGTTCTTTTAAAAAATATCAACCATCATCGTAGTAGATTTTGTTACTGTCCGGTTTTAGTATATACGTTTTAGTGCCCCATTGACTTTATTTCCTTTCGCTATACACCATTCTATATCCCTCACAACTTTTCCTACATCTGAGAAAATACTACCTAAAAAGTAAAATACTTCAATATGGTGCAAGCTTGCAAGAAAACTTCAGAGAACTTAGTTACAGGATATACTTAAGAAGGTCTATTTAATTATTAGTAGTTTTTCGAGAAGTTGCATGTTTTCTGGTCTTATTTTAGTTTTTTTTTTCTTTTTTCAAGACTATAAGTATTTCGTTTCTGGAACCGAAGTAAAAATGTTTAATTATCATCTTGACTTAGAAAAATATTTTAAGCGAAGAGTTATAGGGCAGTTAAACGTTATCAAAATTTATGGACAAACTAGAAGTTTATTCGCTAAATAGTTGAGTAAATTACTCGGAGGGGGAGTGTGTCTTAGTTCTCGACATTGCGAGGTGCTTGAGTGATAATTTACGGGAGGAATAACGCCAAAAGGAAACATCCAGAGCGATTTTACTAATGGAGAAAGTTGTTCACTACTGCCGAGAAAGTAAAGACATGTTCGTGGTTCCTCCCACATTGACTATATATATTTTAATATTAAAAATCTTCTTTATTTATTTGTTCACTTCTTTATAAGTACAGTATACGGTCGATATAAAATTAATTAGTACAGTATACGGTCGATATCGAATATAAAGGTATGTTGTGAGTTTAAAAAATTTGAAAAGCATGTGACCGCGTGATAAGTAATAATATATGGAAAATATTGACTGAATATGAAATTCAATTTAAATTAATAAATTATATTGTGTCATTTTACACCGACACTAGATCGCGTATCAGAGTGAAAGGTGCTTTGACTGAATGATTTTATATTTCAAAAGGGGTAAAGAAAAGATGCGTTGTCATCCCGGTTGTTTAATATTTACATAGATTTATCTGTGAAGGGACAACAATAGCGTAGAATAAAGAAGAATTACAGAGTTTGACAAGTAAATTATATGAGAAGCAAAAACAGAAAGATCTGGGAGTAGATATTGTAAAATCGAAAGTCACGGTGATAGAAAAGTGAAGAAGGTAAAGTTAATACGATAATTGGGTGAACAATGAAAGATTGAAGAAAGTTGAGAAGTTCTGCTAGACAGAAAGAAACGTAAAATGTCAGAAATTTGTAGGAGTGTTATAAGAAGGTTTATGAATGTGAGAGGGGAATTATGTTTTGAGATAAAAAAAACTTTTGTACTTGGTCCTCTCTGCCTCGTCATTGCTGGGCCTCGCAGTCGAGGATCCCCTCGCTATATCAGATCCTCTATGCCTACCGCAACAGGGAAAAGCGTGATGATATGTATGTAGACGTTAGATTTCAATCATTAAAATATTTACAAAACAAATTCGAGTGCGCGTGAATACAATACGTAAGTGTTGCAAAAACACAAACACAAAAATAAAAATAAACAGACACAAATTTAATACGGCCATCGATAGCCGAGAGAAGATGGTGCGAGTCGTGTATTAGTTGATAGCTGGTTCCAGAGTCGAAAAGTCAATAAAAGACGACTTAAAAATGGAAGAACGTTGAACTGGAAGAGCTAAATAACAATACCTGCTGGAGCGTAGCTCGAAACCTTAATCGCAAAGTCGCTGAGCATTTTTGATGAAATATGAGGAGGAAGCGGGATACTTAAGGTTTTATTCATAAAAGTAGCAAAATTAGAGCGTTTCAGCGGTTTCTCACAAGGCGTGACATGATTGTATTTTTTTAGGTTTAATATTTATTCATTTTACAATATACGGTTACAAAAAGTTCGAACATAAATCATAAAAAAAAAAAATTTGAAAGACGTGCAGTCATATTACCAACCAAACAAATATTACAAACAGACCACAGGCCTGGGCTCGAAATATTTAGAGCCGTATGTAGGATTATAAGAAATACGCCTCTTTATATAAAATTACAGACTTAAATTAACCAACAATATTATATAATTAGTCGTATCGATATCTTCTGGGCAAAGTTAGTAATATTAATGTATTGTTAAAGTTGATAAAACAAAAAAAAGACCTAAAAAACAAGAATGATGTAACAATGTGTGTAGGTACAAAAATCATATTTCTCATATACATACACTATCTGTCCAATGGAAAATGTAATACAAGGCATTACAGTTTATTGAAAATACACTCCTTGTGAGTCAATACAATGCTGGAAGCGGTTGTAAATTTTTCTGAAGCACTCTTGAAACTTATTCTTCAAAATTGCTTCCCAAATCGCGGGTGAGGCCTTCTGGATGTCTGAAATCACGTTCAAACGCTTTCCTTTTATCGCCAATTTCAGTTTCGGGAATAGCCAAAACTCGCACTCGTGATCGATACATTTTTGGCCAAGAAATCGCGTACAATCTTGCTTTTATGCGCTGGTGCATTTTCGTGCAACATAAACCATGCTCCTTGTTCAAAATTTAATGATGGCACGTTACTATATTGTATCTTTTCCGACCGAGATTCAGAAGGGGCTGTCGAGTATGACGTTGTTACGAATAAACCAGAGATGCCAGCGCTTTGAAACTTTTACGGAAGATGTGTCGCTAGTTAATTCATTTATTCATCCACAGATGGCGCTAGTGGTTACGCGAGAATAAAATCAGTCACTTTTCCTATTGAACAGACCGTGTATATATAATTACGCTATATTTCTTAATAATACACCAGTAATACAAATTATTTTAAACCTTTCTCATTGATGGGAACATCAGTTTGTATTAAATTAAACAAAAATATAATGCTGTTAGAACCACTTTTGATGGTTCAAAAGAGAGGTTTTTTTTTTCAAATGATAAATTATTGGCCCCCATATTGTTAAAATCTAATGGTCACGTTTTATTTAATTTGTTTTTTTTTTCGTCAGATAAGGTAAGCCTCATCTGTCTTAAAAAGGGTCATCTATTAAGGGATTATCCCCTAGCATCCTTCCAATGGCTGTTTTTAAATGTTCCATTGTAAATAAAGGTGTAATGTTTTTTACTCGAAGTTGCATACAATTTCCTGGAAAAGTTTGTTCTATACGGGAAATTGATTGTTCTAATATAGAGTCGACCAATGAGAGGGCCGTTTTCAAAGGATATTACTTGGTTTTCGACCAATGTGGAGGGGGGGGGGTTGAAAGACAATCCTTGAAAATACTCGAAAAGGGTCAATCACTTGCTTAGGGACTTGCTTCAGAGACAGATATCTCTCATCTGTCTGTGAACAGGCTCAATATGTGGGAACTCCTGGTTATCTCCTGAAAACATTGATTTACCCGAATAAATAAATTCAAAATGCTAGAGGAAATTCGTAAAATAAGAGCAATCCGCATCAATGCAATACAATAAAACCGTGAACATATTTATAATTGACCTTGTTTTGTATTACACGTTTGTCATATACAATACAACCGGGTGGGTTTAATCTACAAGAATCCTTTTGTTCCTTCTCTTTGTTATTAATCTTTCCCTTCCTGTGCTAAAAAACCGCGCGTTCCGGTGCTATGTATTCAATCACATTATTACGAGTATTCTAGTTTGTGACGAGTAGAGCGAAGGATACTTAAAGATCCCAATTTTTAAATATATTTTTTTAATCGTTCAAATTTATGAGAAAAAATGTAGAAAGTAGAATTTAATGCGTTGTGTTTTTCATATGGTTTCAAAGGAATAGAGTTTTAAGAAGCTCGAGTCACAAAAAAAAGGAAAACAAATTATTTTCTCACATTATTCTCGGTGTGACCCATCGGCAAACATACACAACCTCGTATGTAAGAAACTCATGTACGAATAAATATATTTAATGTACAATAGCAACCCTAAACGTAAAGAGAACGTATTAAATATACAAACAAATATATACCGGAATACGCGCAACACAGACAGAAGGGAGGGTAGGATGGAGGGTGAAAAACAAAGAAGAAAGTAAAAGTTCCGAAATTTCTCCTCTTCGTCGTATAGGCGCTCATAGCGGAGAAGTCTGTATATGTAATGGGTTTATGTAATATCTATGTACTATAGAAGTAACAATTTAAGGTGGGTTTATATGGTATTTTTTTTAGTTAGTCTACCCACAAAAGAGTGAGCTGCTCCTTCTTAGGATTAAACATGTCAATATATTTTACAATTTATTGTAACTATAGCCA
Source organism: Odontocerum albicorne (assembly GCA_949825065.1). Lineage (NCBI taxonomy): Eukaryota > Metazoa > Arthropoda > Insecta > Trichoptera > Odontoceridae > Odontocerum > Odontocerum albicorne. The sequence continues at coordinate 19,743,240 of OX463856.1, forward strand.
ATTTATGATGTAGTTAATTTAAAAAAATCTTAATTCAATTTTTTTTTATTTATGATCTGGCTGAAACTATAGACCATGTATTTTAAGGTTATCCTTTGCGAGACAGATTTGATTTACTAAAAGCCATATCTTTGCCGCGTCCAATGTACGTTGCATTTCTTCTTTCTTCGAGAAACTTTTCCATTTATTAATCGAATGTGGATTTTTTAAGCTTGAACAGTTAAAACTTTGAATATAATTGTAATTTTTTTTATTATATTGCATAATGTCTTTAATTTGGTGGCACAAATAATCCTAGTTTGGGTGGATTGCCGATTTAAAAAAACACTTTATTAAACAATATACAATGTGGTGGATTTATTCCCATTTGGTGATATGTTTCAACCAACCAAAATATTGTTTAATAATTAAGTTCTCAATTTTGAGTGAAATATTCACGTTGAAATTTTATGCAAATAAAATATAATGAGAATACACAGAATCAAGATATACAAAAATGTGGAAAACATTTTATCTTTTAAATATAACAATTTCATCAGTGGTAGGATGAGATATTGGGAAGAATGATAATTGAGAACCAGGAAATACGTTACGTCACTGAAGGGATATATAATGTTTTATGAGTTGCCGTTTGAAACATCAACGACGGAGCAAAATGTATATATTAGAGATAAAGAGAGGTGTAGAAAAATAGGGGCATTCATTTATTTCATTCGTATGGTACCTTCAAATGCTCGTATATCCGAATGAGTTATGCACACATCCAACATAATATTCGGCCCCATTAATTTTGTCTAGGTCTTAAGAACCATTGGAGTAAGCAGGTGACTCGCAGATTGTTATAGTAAATGTTGACAATGCTACCGCACGAGTATTGTCAACATGTAAACTTTAAAACCAGACAATAACACTTTATGATTTTATTTTCATATTTTGGGTGCCCGAATCGGACCAGAAACGCTTATATGGAAGACAAGCGCTTTATCAACTAAGATAAGAAGTCATCAAAAGTAGGATTTATTGATTCATATGACAACTCTTCAAAAAAGTCTGAATTGGTGACTCGGACATATTAAAGAGTGTCACCGGGAGACAACAATGTATCCAGACTCGTAAATCGATCTTTCGATTTATTTTTCACTAACAGTGCAATGTACCTTACAAAACTATTTAATATAATTTGCTTTATTTACAATATTAGAAAATAATCTTAAAATTACAATAAGAAATAAATAATTTAACAAAACCAAATAAAAAGGCACATCAACAAATCATTCATATTAATATGTTACATATAGTAAGTATGTACGACGAGTGAAAAAGATTAGAATAATATAACAATTTAACGAATACACAGTTGATGGCACGACACCTGTAGCGCTTAGCGATTGATCCTGTAGCGTAAATGATCTGCTTCTAAGTGTTAGAAATATGGGTGACATGTGCAGCATTAGGCACTTCTATATGTCAAGGGGGGGCATCAACAAAGTATTAAGTATTTTCATTTTCGCTACTTTTGATTGAGCTTAGTTGTCTAGTACATTAAGTACTCAGTTTGTCTTGTTTCTTCTCGCTACTCATATTTCAATGTCAATTTCAATTCGCCCATCATACGTTAACTTACTGCTCAGATAACTATATTACTCAATCGGTTAAATATCTGTTGACCGCGCGTCACTAAACATTTAATCACGACATTGGTTCTACAAATTGGTACACACGAGTAGAATGGGGAATCATTTCTTGCACGGTTGCTTTTATCGGTAACATAAAAACGAAGTGCCTATGACATTGTGGGGCAGTTGAAATTACGCTGGATTTTTTTTTATTAAAAATAACGCAGGTGGAATTCTAGTCTCCTTTTTTCGAAGCTACTGTAATTGTAAATCGTTAAAATTTTAATATGGTATGTATATTTTGAATAATCACCCTCTCTTACACACCATAAATATATTAAAGATTTTCTATTTATCTAAAAAAAAATTAAGAAACATATTTATTACATATAAAATGGTTGGTGAGTCACACGTATATTGAAGAACGTTTAAAAACTTATTCACTTCCCAGAATTGTATCAACATGAAAGACATTAGATAGTCTGACGAAATCAAAAGGTTTTACGAAACGAAGATCCAAAAAAAACATTACGTTATATTTATTTTTCTGGCCCCATTCAATGACGTCTACGTTTCAATGTTACATTGAAATTCTGAAATATTTTGAGAATCTTTATGCCATTAATCTGCCTACACTCCAATGGACGACCATAAAATGCATTCGGGCCAGCTATTTGAAAATACCAATCAAGATAGCCCGACTTGTTGGTCCGATTCACCTCAACTAACAGTTAGAGACCTTTGAAGAAAATAAAGGGTTGGAAGAACATGAATTTGATGGGAGAACACCGTTGAAAGGGATTCCTTACAACTGTTGTTGATCAAAAATTATGATTTTGACCAATAACTACAAAAGTCATCAATCTTAACTTTTATTTTCAATTCAAACTTCTAAATAATTCACTTTACAAAATACTCGTATATCTTAACACATACTTCAGTCTGCAAAATATCCCTTATATACTTTAATGTGCAAAACTATCCCTAGCCATTAATCTAAATTTGCTAAAATATCCCTTACCATACACTTAAATATTCCTTGTCATGAACCCAAATGTACAAAAATATGTCTTAGCTTATAATTTAATTTATAAAAATATCTCTTGCCATAAACCTAAATGTTCAAAAATACAACTTTCCAATAACCTTTTTTTTTCAATGGTATCCCTCAGCATATATTTGTACGTGCAAAAAATGTATATCAATTGGCGTATTCCTTAATTTCTTCAAAATATTCCTCAATGTGCACGAACCATAATCTAAATACTTGGCTTAGACTTTGGTTGTTGGATCGAATATGAAAGGGAAAATTTCGGAGGCCCTATTTCAAGACAACTTCAAAAGATCTTGTCTGTTCAAATCTTTTTATTTGAAAGCATAAACTTTTTTTTTTCAAATACATTTCAATAGAGTATAAAGATGGTTAAAAAAACCTGTTAATTCAAAAAAACTCTTTTTCACGATGTTTAACCAATTTATTTTTAAAGTTATATAATATATAGTATATATCTTATTTTAATTTAATTAGAATTTTCGTCAAAATTTCTGATGATGAAACTTTATCAATTTCATATATGAAATACGTAATAATTACCGTTTTTATATACTAACACTATTTTTGTATTACGAGCGAGATGTTTGTTGTAGATAGAATAAACTCATTTGGAGCCTTAATAGGACATCGCATCGCCGGATTTCGGTCCCGCATAATTGAATCCTAAAATAAAAACTATATCTAGCTGGGACTTGTCGCCAATTTTTGGACAATAGCAAAAAAAACTACAGCTTCAAACATAAAAAGAGGGAATAAGAAATTTTCTGTTTATTAACGTTTTCGAACTTTTTTTTTTTCTTCTAAATGTATGTAAATCGTTTTTTTTTTTGTCATATCTATGCTTAACGATCAATTTTCTATTTCATATCATTTCTTTCGGAACGCATGATAAAATCCATTTTTGTTACTTTTTTAGAAATTTTTGTTTCAGTTTACTTTTCTCTATACTATATATTCTAAGTTGAATCATCAAATTTATTTTTATATTCGTTTGATTATAAAATTTTGCTTTGATGTTTTAATGTTTCTCTTTGTTATAGTCAATGAGGCAAAAAATCACTTAAATAACATATGAATGAATATGAAGTGCCTTAGAGATGTTTACGTATTGAGTCAAATATTTTATCATAAATATTTAATATAATAGTCATATAATCAAATATTTTTATACGCATGCAATCACGCCTTCTTCCTATCGGTGTAGGCAGAAAAGAGAGAGTGCCAGACGCCCCTATCGCGACACACATATTTAGCCTGTTCTACATCCATACACCTTTTCATACATATCCTACAATTCTTCCAAACTTTCCGTGATTTTCCTCTACCAAGCCTTCCCCTCATTTCTTCTTCCCAGTGTCATGTCAGGTCCCCCCAACGTTGAATATCACCAGAGAGAAGACATCTTTGTCCCCGGCAGCCCGAAAAAAATCTCCAACGCCCCTTATGCCAGTCCAACCACGTATATTGCGGAGCCAGGAGATTTGCCTCCTGCCAACACCTCTTCGGCCTTCCACTCACATTGCACTGTATATATGTTTTGTTAGTCTTTCTCCATAGCAATCTGGTCAGCTCACATTTCACTCAGCTAATCGTTTTATCTCAATCAGGAAAAGCTTATTTTTGGGTTATTTCAACATATGGTTCTTTTAATATCAATTTAAATCACACACGTTATAAAATATATATTTCTGTTCCAATTTAATGCATTGGGTGTTTTTGAATCAGTTTTCACATTATTTCATAAAAATACTTTCACTTCGTCTACTCTTTTACTTACTCATACATATATATAATCAAACCATTTCCCTGTTGACGTAGGCAGAGAAAACTGATCGTCATTTTTTTTTTCAATTTCGACACACATCATTCAACTCTTCTACATACATACACCTTCTCATACAACTTCCAGGGATCCACTGACTTTTCCATTTTCTTCTTTCATAATGTCGTACTACTTTCCTTGATCCTTTTCCTTTCATAATACTTTCCTTGATCTTCCTCTACCACGCTTTATTTGTTTTGTAAGTATTTCCTCATATATTCTTACTTCATTATTAGTACATTACATGCCGAGATGTTTTGTTAGTATTTCCTCATATATTCTTACTTCATTAATATTAAGTTATATGCCGAGATCTTTTGTTAGTATTTCCTCATATATTCTTACTTCATTATTATTAAATTACATGCCGAGATGTTTTTTTAGTATTTCCTCATATATTCTTACTTCATTATTATTACATTACATGCCGAGATGTTTTGTTAGTATTTCCTCATATATTCTTACTTCATTATTATTAAATTACATGCCGAGATGTTTTGTTAGTATTCCCTCATATATTCTTACTTCATTATTATTACATTACATGCCGAGATGTTTTGTTAGTATTTCCTAATATATTCTTAATTCATTATTATTACATTACATGCCGAGATGTTTTGTTAGTATTCCCTCATATATTCTTACTTCATTATTATTACATTACATGCCGAGATGTTTTGTTAGTATTTCCTCATATATTCTTACTTCATTATTATTATTACATTACATGCCGATATTTTTTTTATTTATATATTTAATTCTTTATTGTAAAAGCATTCCGATTTCTTTGAAAATAACGCTGTTTGCCCAGAGAAAGGAGCCTTATAAATATTGAAAATAATATATAAATAAAACAGATATTTGTCGATAATTCTTGAACATGCAATATGTCTGTGAATTGGTGGTGTAACTCTTATCGTCCTCCCGGAGTTTCTAATATTATCCTTTAATAATAAGGACAAAAGGGCAATGTATACAACGCCATTTTATAACAGACTCCCCTCAAGGGCGAAAATGGTCAAAAAAATTGAAGTTGTCCTAGACAGAAAAAAATTAAGCCTTTTACGTACAATTGTATATAATTTCGGAGTATTCCGGGCATGATTGGAGAAATTATTTTGCGAACTCTCCCATACCTAGATTGCATAGTATCGAAAATTAGTACAGTCTTGGACGTTTTTGGAGTTAGTTTGTTGAACTATAAGGAATCCCCGAAAAGGCACTTCCGAATATTCAAGCCTTGAAATGGAATCCCGGAAACTTTTTTGAACAGCTTTTTAATTGATTTAATTAATTTCCCCGTGATGAAGGAGATTTCAAAAGTTACCATCTCAAAGTGCTGCTCTTCATCTTGTTTATCATATTAGCCTTAAGTTCACATTCATCCCTTATCACTTTATTTCAGATTAAGTTATACAGTGTCATCCCATGTTTTCTTCTCAATGAACGCATTTCTACAGCGTGCATTCAGTTCCTTTCAATATTTTAAATATAAATGCGATAAAATAATGGCATTGCGTAAAATATGTATAAAAACAACGTATGACAAAATAAGGAATGAAAACCTAGGAAAAATGGGGTGTATAAAAGTATAGTGCTTAAGATAAAGAAAGAAATATTCAAATGATTCGGGCACGTAGAAAGAATGAATGATGAAATATTAAAAAAAACACTATGTGCATAATACGAAATTTACAATGTACGAAAAATTTAGGGAGAGCTATAAAAACGTGGCGGATTAATGAAAAGACTTTATAATGGACACAACGAGATGTAGGTATGTGACAGAAGCGAAATATGTGTTGTATTGTATTACACTTTCGTTGTATACAATACAACCTGGTGGGCTTATTGCAATGTAGCAATATCTTCCAACCAACTAGAAAGGTGTTAAAGAGGCCTTAAGTAAAAACCGGACTGAAATCCTTTTTTTTAATCTATATTGCAACAGGATTCGAATCCGCAACCTCTAGGTTTGCGTGAGAAGTGTTTTGCCAACTAAGCCACGGAAGTCGTCAGATGTATGACAGGATGGAATGTTAATTTGCTCTCTTTGTGTGTCCAAATTCAGGCATTGTATGATGATAAAAATATTGTTAAGTTGAAAGGGGCTATGAACGTTTCATTAATGTTGGGAATGAGAAGAACATTTTCCAACGGACGAGAAACCATTTTTAATTTCTCGACAAGTGGCAATTCTGAAAAACTAGTGAATAAAACGAGACGATTCATTGAATGTTATCAAAAAGTGACAAAAAAATAACAGAATATCAAAAAACCGTGTGTAATCAGTTTTTTTTTAGTTTTCTTAGAGCTTTAAATATTCTTTAAAATAAAAATGTCAAACGCAGTCTAGCCTGCAAGTACACACCACCTTCTCCAAGGGAAACGTTACATAAGAGAACTATTTTTTTGCGTCTGACTTTAAGAAGCATTAATAAACAAATCAGATCACTCAGCTTCATCAATACTTCAATTTTCCCTTGACCTTGACCAATTCCCATAAAAAGACCCTCCTCTTAATCACAATCACCTTTCTCTTTCCAATCATCAATTGCATTAAGGAAGGCAAACAAATTGCAAATTTATTCTCAAGTAATCCCTTCCCATCCCTTGGGATGGAGCAAAGAACTCGGTTCCCCGAGTTCTGGGTGAGCCCTCTAACCCAGCAGTCAGACTCTCCCAGAAAGCAAACATGTTTCACTAATTTCCTGGGGTGATTAAATTAAACGTTATTCGCTACAAAAGGCTTGTGGGGTACGCTGTTTAATCAGTGCCTTCCTGAAACTTTACAGGGTTGTGCCTATAAGGCTATATTAATCATTTATGATTATTGACTATGTGGATGTTAATTACATTGGACGTATTCGAAGATTTTCATGGCTGTTTTCCACCTTTTTAATATTGCATTACAAACATACTATCACGCCCTTTCAAAACAGAGCGACAGATTTTCCTATACACCTCCTAGATTTCTGTTACATCTTACCTTCCTTCTTTCAAAATATCATTCACTTAATTCAACCAAGTCTTCCTTGGTCTCTCTTCCCCTCACATTTACAATGTATATGTTTTGTTAGTCTTTCTTCAGGCATTCATTCCAAATTCCCTAACCATCTCAAAGTGTTGTCTTTCATCTTAATCCATACATCAGCGTTCAGTTCACATTTATCCTCAATACTTTATTATGTATTCTATCATACATTGTCCCCCTATGCATTCTTCTAAGTGCACGCATTTTATGATCATTTATTTGATTCATTTAAATATTTTTCAACGTTTCACTATTCAAGTTAATATTAAAATAATGCTTTTTAATAAATTGTCTCCATTTACTCCCTCCCGAATTAATTTAGACTTATATTTTAAACCCCTCATTGGACCCCGCTTTTTGTGTTTATTGATTTACATCTCTCAGAAGCTGTCTTTTGTTTTGAGATTACTTATTGGACTATTTGATAGGTAGCAATATCTTACAACCAAACAGACAAAAGTAAATAAAGTAAGTTACATGGTCACAAATATATTCATAGGATTATTCAAATTTATGAACAATATATGTTACATAGTAAAAGTGAGATATCATCGAGGAAAAGAAAGAGATGGAGGAGAGGAAAGAAAAATCAGGAATGAAACACTTTATATTATTACTGACTTGAAATTAAGTGGTTTTTCAGTCACTTCTGAAAGCATGCCAAAGACGAAGCCAGTCTAACATTGGTTTGTTATTAGTTCTAGAGTCTCACTACATGAACAGTAAACGAAGACGTAAAAGAAAGAAGAATGGTGAACTAGGTTCCCTCTTATCCGGATCTGTACCCGATCTGAATTTCTTGATCATATAATCCAATATAGAGTTGGCTTTATATAGAAGCCGCAGTCTGCAGGGCAATGCCGACATGCTCGAATATTTGTCACTTCTGCTTGTTGGTGATCTCCGCTGTGATGAAGTTTCATTAGAACTCTCAATATCAGTCAATTTCCATTGTGTCTTCTTTTTTTGGATTATATATCTACAATAACTTGTTTTAATAATTCTTCTTCAATCAACTGGTTAATTTATACGTGAAAGAAGTAATTTATGAGTTCTCCTGTATCAATTGTGGATTTAAAAAGTGCAATCATTATTGATACCAACAATCGGCGGGTGCTCGTCCATACGAACTTGAAAAAGCCGAATATAAAATAAAATGATTGTCATTTTTTTTATATTTATTTTACTATCATACATAGACTCATATAATTGCACAGTCGTCGTCGTTGCTGTGCCTTGCAGTCGAGGATCTCTTCACCACTCCAACGTCAATTCATTTGGAAAGCGAAGCTGTACCATGGAGTTTTTTTTACAGTTAGTAAGCCGTTGCACACCAGCAAACTCACCGGCCACACCACTGTACTGGATCCGATGGGATACCTTCCACAACGCGGGATACCTTCCTCAAGAAAGCCCAGTGCGTTACCGCGTGGGCATGCACCCCGTCTATACATAGTAGATACTTGGATGTCGTGGCACAAATCATCCTAGTGTGGGTGGATTGCCTATTAAAAGAATGACCTACCATTCTAATATTCCTATTTCAAGTTCTGAATGAATGGGTTACAAAATCAATTTAATTAATGTTTAAAAGTATATTGACAGTGGCGATTAAGGGGGTATTCTAGCCTAGAAATTTGAAAAAAAGTGTAGATCTTTAAAAATATGTTCTCAAAAAGAAATTTTTAAATTCCCAATATTCTCGAAGTTATAGCTATAAATGAGGCAACAATTACGACACACCGGAATGATAAATATATGTACATATATAGTCAACCCAAAATATTGAAATATTAGGGAACCGAAGGTCGTAGTAACGTATTCTTTTGAAAATCGTTAGTTTAGTTCAGCGTTCAGTTTAGCTTCAATCTTCAAGTAATGTAGACGTACGTCCGCTGTTCACGATTTGCTCAAAACTTCTTTTTTCGACCTGGTCGACATAAAATCTCGAGTTCTATCCAACCGATTGCCTTCAAATTTGATATGAAACTTTGAAAATTTAAAACTATTTATTTTACCATTTTTTTTAAATTTGCAAAAAAAGGATAAAAAAAATTACTTTTTTCATACAGCCGCCATTTCACGATTTTTTTCTTCTCTAGTATAAACTATAACGACATTATTTTTTATCTGTGACATAATTTTTGAAACTGTGTACAATTTTTGTTTCAAATTTACGAAAGGGTTCCAATCATGTCGACCAACTTACCCCCTTTTTTACAAGATATAACAGCTGATAAAATCTTGATTTTTTTTCTTTTTTTGTACATTCTCAAATCAGCAATAAACAAACTATAAAAAATGTACTCAATTTTTTTTTTTTTATTTAGTCTGAAAAAACGCCCGAAATTCCCGCCTCTAGAGTAGAATAATAATTTCCTTTTATAAATTTAAAAACGAATCGCCCTTGAAATGATATTTTGTAACCAAACAGCGCTATACAAATCATATGTTAGTATTCTGACATATTTATCAACATATTTTTCATAGCAAATCGGATATTAATATATCCTTCATGGAATCTTTATGACAACAGCTCATTCGTATTTTGAGTGGTTGGCCAGAGGTTACTAATTTGACGTTTCCCTTCATTCCACATGGTCTGGGTTTTGATTCTAGACCTATCTTCATTCCCTATTCTCTGAATTTTTAATTGAATTTCATATATAAAGGAAGACTTGTGCCAGCCCTCGTTGTATCGGAACTTCATAAATATTCCGACGCCTCAGTACTAATAGCGCGTATCTACATTTTCCTCGTTCTTTACATACATCCACTGGCACGCAAACGCGCACACATGAACACATATTTCACCACTTGACAGGATAAATAAAGATGATACCATGGGGTTACTGTCAAAATCTGGTAAGTGACAAATAAACATGTTTTAAAGATATCGCACATTGTAATAAAAAATATATGTTTCTTTCTTAAACAAATATTTATTTATCTACTCTATTTTACATTAATAACACGAGAATATTAAATAAGATGAAATCGTAAAATATTAATTTACTAAACACTTTTATAGAAGTACATTTTATTCCAATCAATCAGCATTCGTTTCATAATTATTATGAATATTCATTACCGTGGTTTAATGTTATGTATGAAAACAATTATTGAAAAAAAAGTAACAAATAATTAAATTAAGATAAATCTCGGATAAGACGGGAATTGTATGAGACTTAAAGAAGAATAACATTACGAGATAGTAATGCTTCATTAATTTTTTCTTCAATATGAATAAGATTTTAGCACATCTGATTGAGTAAGGAAGATTGTTTTAAAGTTGAACCGAGACAACCGATTAATGATTATTCATGATTCCTTGTGAAATAGCTCAATCCCTAATTTATCTACCGATTGTGCGAGTAATAACACTCTTAATAGTTAAGTCGTGAATTTTAACAATCTTATAACACGAGGGCGTAAATAATTATCAGTTACATTAAACAAAAGTTTGTTAATCAATAATGACATACAATGGGGTGCCGAATTCAATAAAGGCAAAGGGAGGAAAACAATTTAGGCAGTCGATCGGAACGTGGTTGCTATTGCGACAGGAGTTTGAGTACTTGGGCTTGCAAGAGGAATGACTTGTGGAAAAGGTTTTTGTGAGCTCTTAAGTGTGGTGTTTTTTCATTGTTTTATACTTATATTTTTGTTTTTATGAATATGTGCTGTACATTGTGGGGTGAATGTTTTTGGTCTGTCTGGAATGATGGAGTGTGAGGAGTTTGATTTCGCGTGATGTATACATGTATAATTGAGTGTCACTGTTTGTCAGGTTAATGAGAATGTGCAACGGGGTTTTATAAATTAAAAAAATCGGAAAGAAGTATCGATTTTTTTATGCTATGTGTCCTCAGTGAGATACAGGCAAAAGCTTTGTTTACTGGGGATACGACAAATAAAAGGCAACAAACTCCGATCCATTAAAATTGTTTGTCCAAATTAAATTACTTGACGTTTTTCACAAATTATGTATATTTCTTGTTATGTGTAAAATAAATAAATAAAAATATGTAAGGTACTCACTTCTTTACTATGGTCGTCATTACTGGGTCTCGTAGTAGAGGATCCCATCGTCATTCTAATGTCAATTTAGTTGGAAAGCGAAGCTGCGCCGTGGAGTTTTTTTTAAGTTAGTGGGTCGTTGCACACCAGCATACTCACATACCACACCGTTGTACTGGATCCGATGGCACATGAAGTGAGACGATCGGAGCACACCAGCATGTTTTTTTTTATTTTTAAGAAAAGATATGACCGAAATCATAGGTATTCTTACACCCCCCGAATACTAGGAAGAAAAATACCTGTGTCATTCGAGGAGAGTAACACAGCGCGGTGTTCGAACCGGTAACCTTCCGCACGGCCATTCACCTATTTTTTTTATTAAATTTGTATATGTACAAATAGATGCGTACATCTCTTTTAACATATAAGAAATAATCAATATCCAAGCATCATCCATAAAACATAATGTTATGAAGCCATTGGTCAAGTCCATATATTCTGCAATAAACGTGTCACAGTATCCCTTTTGAACTCGCTTAACTATCAAGGAGTTATGAATCTCCCTCGGGTTCCATATGATGAAGCCTCACTTCAATCTAGAGCAAACCAGTAAATTATATAGAGGTCTCATAACAGCGCCACGCCTAAATGCCCCACAGACTCTTATTACAAATCTGGGAATGTTATTGGCAGATAAACACATACTCAACGATATGAAAACGAAATGTAATTTTACAGTAAACATGATACCAAGGTCTTTGATTGTATCGACCCACACGATGATCTGATCATTTATTAAGTGCCTTAAGTTTAATTTCCAATAAATTACGAGTATCCGACTTTTTATAAAGATGTTCTTCTGACAAAAATCCCACATGTCTCCCTCCGTTTGCAAAGTGTCAAAAAGTTTACAGTTTCTAATGAATTAAAGATATAAAATAAGTACTTTTATTTGATAAACGTGATATCGTTTCAAATATTGATAACGAAAGCTTACTATGATTTTGTTTCTAGTACTAATTCTTTATTCTCAATTAATGTTACCAATGTATCGTTACTCACTGGCAAGAAAGGTCTAAATTTTGATAAAAAGCCACGAAATTACATTGATTAATGCACATATTTTGTTCCTACAAACTTTCCCTTTTTATGGAAAATTTTATTCTTTCAAATGAATTCAGTTTTTTTATGTTCATTAGTTATTTTTTACTATTGTTTAGAATTTATGATTATATTTTATGTAGGTTACGTGTGTTCATAAAATGTTATCATAGTTCCAAGACTCTTAAAACTTTTGTAAGTCAAACGAAACCAAAAACAATCTTTACATAGTGGCTAATTTAAATATTTAAAATGCGGAGCTTTCAACTGTTAGCAGTAACCCAACGAACGATATTAAGTCGAGTCAGTTTTTTACTTCGGTTTTGCGTCTTTTTCTTTCTTTTCTCTCTTTTCGCTGGTGGTGAATCGGGGATTGTGCGTTATCTTCTCATTCATTCTTTTAAAACTGCTTAACTATTTCAATGTATTACTGCCTAACTATTTCAATGTTGTTTCAACTATTTCATTTCCTATTTGTCATTTTGTAAAATTTGGACTGCTTTGAGGCTTTTCTTTTTTTCGTTCTTGCTGACAGTTAACCTGAGGTGGTATGTGTGGGTTTACTTTTTATTTTGTTTTCTGCCATACGTTTTTTTTTTGTTTTTTTGTTTATTCTTTAATCTACGAGTAGATATGCGGGGGTGTGGGATGGAAGCCCCCCGATGCCCTTACGGTCGGGCTTGCCCTACATTGGTGGGGTGTATCTCGGCCGGGGGAATGTTTGTGGGATGAGCCCGGACCTTTTAATGTCTTCTCTCTTGAATTTATTTTTTTTGTCATCTGTTTATTTTCTGTGCTTTTTTTATCTTCTTGTTCTACGTGTTCAAGGGTGTGGGCTGAAAAACATTTGGTGTCCCCGTGGCTGGGCTCGCCCTATATTGGTGGGTTGTATCTTGGCCGGGGGGATGTTATTAGATGAGCCCAGACCTTTTGATAGCTTTTGTTTTTTAATGTATTCTCTTTTTAATGTGTTCTTGAAATGTGTCTAAATGTATTATGTACATACTATGTTGCTATCAATAAACCTGCAATTATTTATTTATATTTATTTATTATAAAATAAGGCAAATATATTTTAATTGTTGAATATTCTACAATATTTATATTTTTTGAAATATCCAATCTTGTAAGAGACGAAAAGGACATGTTATAAGAAGTAAAATATGTATAGCTACTCGCACATTATTAATGTAGTTGAGGGTTAAGCTTTATTGCATGGAGCTGAGGTTATGAGAAATATATTCTCTTTATCAAGTCCAAAAGATACATGACGCAAGAGTGTACATTTATTTATTGGATAGTTTTACATAACTTCTGCGAAAAAACAAAGATTATTTGCTTATTGTTATTTTTTTTTATTCGCGTTTTTTAATGACTTAAATCACTATCTGGGCAATATCAAAATAGTCCACAACAGTATTTAAGTACAATTTTTGGTACATGGGAGTGATATATGGACCGGGGAAAATATTTAATTAAGCCGAATAAATGTTGTAGAAATGCGTGCATAGAAAAGAATACATTGGGTGGCAACATACGAGTATGACAGAATACGGAATGAAGTAATGAGGGATGAATGTAAACATAGGACTGATGAATCAAGTAAGATAAAGTAGAACACTCAGTTTGGCCATGAAGAATAAATCAATGAAAAAAGACTAAAAAATATACAGTATAAATATGAATGGAAGACGTGGTAGATAAAGATCAAGGAAAATGTGATTGGATCAAGTGAATGATATTTTAAAAGAAGGTAATCTAAAAAGTCAGAGAAATTGATGAAGTTGCATGAGAAAGTTAATGGATAAAGAGGAAATGAAAGATGTGTGCAAAGATAGTAAAGTCTATTGCTCTCTCCTCTCTGCCTATCTTCACAGAGAAACTGCGTGATGGTATGTATGTATGTACGTGGTATGGTATGTATGTATGTACATGTATAAGAATAGCATGCATGGAAAAATGTATGGATTTAGGTAAGGCAAAAGCTTTTTTGCATTATACTGAGGCTATGAGGTACATATTCTGTATGCCAAGTTCAAAAGATAAAATACATAACGCAAGGGTGTGAATTTTTGTCTTTACTTTAGCAAAAAAAATAAGATACATTCGTCATTTAAATTTTGATAAATTTAATTGCATAGTTTGGAAACTCAAATCATTCCAAGAGAATCTTTGTATTATATATAATTTTTCAAGATATTTAAACTTTCATTCATTCATCCGTATGGTGGCTGGGAGTCGCCGTTATCTTTAGCCCCATTTATAGTGCCTTTGAGTTTAGAACGTCGTACGTGTTGATAATACAACCGTTAGTTAAGAGGCAATATTTGCCAGACTAAGTATTTATCTCCACAGTAAGTAATTTACTAGACGGGGGCCTTTTTATTTAATATATCATCGATAATAGAACCAGAAACTCCTGATGGAAATTTAGCGTCTTACCAACATCAAACATTTTAGATGGTTGGAATATGGTCCAAAAAAATACTTTATTTGGTTCAAGGTGAACATGTTTTAGTTCTAAGTCGATAAAACATGATACAATGTGGACACGCTTTGAACCATAGTGGATAAACTATGGTTCAAAATGAACACACATTGATCTCATACAGATATTGTATGGCCCAAAGTTAACAAGTTTTGATTGATCTGCTGTTTTCCTAGTAGGACTAGTTATGGTTCAAAATGGAAATGCTATGGTCCAAAAAACACACATTGGATCAAGGTCGACATGTTTTGAATCAAGTTGGGTAAGATTTTGCCGTCTGTAGACACGCTTTGATTCAAAGTGGACATGTTTTGATTTTGAATGAACATACTTTGATTTTAAATGTGCTCAGTGAAAATATCCTTAAAAGTATATACTTCGCCTTATGTCAGTCAGCACTTTCTTACGGTATATCAGTTTGGGGGGGATGCACTTTAACCCAAAAACACATATTGCAGGTTTCCCAAAAATTGATTGTGAAAATAATTAGTAAACTTCCTGCTCGGTATCCCACGGCGGACCTTTTCAGAGAGTATCAGGTCCTGAACATAGCCAATTTACATCTCAAATCCATTCTCTGGCACTACCATCGAGAGGAAGGGAAGATGCAGACTCAGCAGACACACATGACACGCATGGCAACTAATGAAATGTTTACCATCCCTAGCGTTAAAACCTCTTTTGCCCAGAGGCAACATGCTTATTTGGCTCCCATTACACACAATGGCGTGCCGACTTCAATAAGGGTAAAGGTAGGAAAACCATTTAGACAGTCGATCGGAGCGTGGTTGTTATTGCGACAGGATTTTGAGTACTTGGGCTTTCAGGATGAATGACGAGTGGAAAGGATTTATGTGAGCTCGTGAGTGTGGGTTTCTTCTTGTTGTTTTAATTTTGGTTGTTTTTGTATTTGTGTTTCTGTGTATTTTTTTTGTTTTAATTTTGTTTTGATTTAAATGTTTATTCTTATGATTGTGTGCGGTATAGTGGGGGATGAATATTTTTGGTCTTTCTGGAGTGATGATGTGTGAGGAGTTGAATTTTGCAAGATGTTTCCAGTTGTAGTTGAGTGTCACTGTCATGTTGATGAGAGCGTGCAACGGGGTTTTGTTTTTTGTGTAATCAAAAATCGGAAAAAAGTATCGATTTATTTTTTTATGCTAAATATCCTCAGTGAGATACAGGCAAAACCATAGTTTACTGGGGAGATACGACAAATGAAAGGCAACAAACCCAGATCCATTAAAATTGTATGTCCAAATCAAATTATCTGTTGTTTTTCTCAAATTGTGTATATTTCTTGTCATGTGTAATAATAAATAAATAAATAAATAAAATATTAATATTCAATCACTTAAATTTAACAAGGATTAATCCACGCTAGACATAATATTTTTCTAGTTGGTTATAGTTGAGGATGGAAGTTCTTTAAGCTTCTTAGTAAAACCAAAACTACGAACGACAACACACCAGTTATCCGGTAACACTTTTAAATGTGTGGTGGAATATGTATAATACATCTAAGATATTTGATCAATTTGGGAAAAAATAACCAAATCAGAAATAAACTAATGAGTAAGTTTGGGATAAGCTTTACATAGAAAAATGTCCTACGTATTAATAAGTCACATTCCCGTTAGTTTGAAGCAGTACTTCACAAACTTTTTCTTTCATTACCCAAAATCACTTATCAGAAAGTCATTTTTCTCCAATGTAGGTAAATCACTTATTACACTGAAAAGTTTATATGAAATTTTTACACTTAACCATAGCAAAAAGATTGAAATGAATATTCTCCATACCGGCTCTGTGTGACGTCACCGGGAAGAAAAGCGGGACGGCATTATATTACGAAAGTGTTAAAACTAACTGGCTGTTCTCCATTACTTACTTACTTTTATGGTCCTAATTTTGTTACGTCA
This sequence comes from Odontocerum albicorne, assembly GCA_949825065.1. Classification (NCBI taxonomy): domain Eukaryota; kingdom Metazoa; phylum Arthropoda; class Insecta; order Trichoptera; family Odontoceridae; genus Odontocerum; species Odontocerum albicorne. The sequence goes on from OX463856.1 coordinate 19,760,300, forward strand.
GCAGTATCAAGTTGCTTCGTTACGTCACTGGTGTCAACATTTTACTAGGCTGCTTATAATTTTTAAAAAAATCCAATGTCATTGAATGATCTTTACGTTTGGTTATTTAGACACTTAATTGTAATTTTTTTTTTAAATAATCCATCCAAACTAGAATGATTTGTGCCACCAAATCTAAGTGATTATATAGTACAATTATATGAGTCAATACAATAAAACAGTTTTTTTAAATGATAATTCTAGGCAATTTAAAGTTTCAACTAATTAAGCTTAAAAAAAATCTAGGCAATTTAAAGTTTCAACTAATTAAGCTTAAAAAAATTAACGATCAATCTATAAGTGGAAAATTCACACGAAAAAATAAAAAGTATAGTTTAATTATTTCGATACTTAATTGTAAAGTAGAACAACACGGTAGGTGACTCAAATGTATGTTAGACATACAAATTTATACATTATTAGAGCTTAGGAAGATGGTGGCTAAAGTGACTGAGGAATAAGTGTTTTATTTTTTTCATATATTTAAAATGAATAGTTATATTGTTGTCCTGTCGTTGTTTGTTTATGTAGTTGAGGATACCTCGCCACTCCAACATCAATCTAGAACTGTTCTTACACGTCTATCATGTGATCTTCTGTGAGAAAACAGCCCGATCCTAGATGCGCACTCCCTCCCGCAGATATCACAGACATGTGAATCCTACTGAGTTGCCTAGCAATGCTAACGCATGTTCGTAGCATGCTTAGAACGTGTCCAGATGAGGCGTTTGACGCGCGATTCGAGTAGCGCGTTTTGAATCGCGCGATACTTGGCTTACAGATTCAAAACGCGCTACTCGAATCGCGCGTAAAATGCCTTATCTAGATACGCTCTTACTGTTTCTCACAAAACGCGTTTCGGGAGCTTATGCATATTACATAACCATTCCGTCGTAATTTCACCTTTATAAGCATATCCTCGGAAGGCTTGCAGTTGGAACGCTGCAGGACCAAGACATTTGTGACATGATCCCTCCAATGGATTCAAAGAATATTAGTAATATGTTTACTGACTTGCTGACATAACAGAACTGCGTATGAGATGAACGAAAATGTTGTGTGAAAATTTTGATTAATTTTCTATGTTATGTATTATTTTAAATAAAAAAATGTCATAAGATAATCTCTACCAACTAATCAGAAAAGAATTTCACAGATCCATACCAATAACTAGGTTAAAGGTAACTACGTTCTTTCCAAAATGAAAAAAAGACTTACTTAGACTATGAACTAATAAAAAGAAAACATATTTAGTCTATAAATTTTGAATGTGTTAATTTTTTATTATTATTTTGTTTGTATATCATACAACTGTATTTTCGTTTCACGTGAATGTTAAAAGTGACGCTCGGTGTGATACGGTGCGGGTAGCTCGTGTTGAGGCGATTCCGTATCACGATTATTATTGTGTATATCGGTAAAATTTTGTATTTTCGTAAGAATTTTGAAGTGTATATTTGCATACTTATGTGATATTTGAATTGTTTATTGTAAATTTTATATTTTTTTATGTAATTGTTTTAAATGATTTTTTTTCTTTTGTCAATGAAGCACTCCTTGCTTATATTTTTAAATAGTCATTTTTAGGTACACTGTGCCGTTGATGAAAGGATAAATAAATTAATACTTAAAGCGTGAAAAATTTAATTATAACAAAACAATTAAAATAAATATTGGAAAATGTCACCGAAAATGCGATACGGTGCGTGATACGGTGCGGGTAGCTCGTCTTGAGGCGATTCCGTATCATGATTATTACTGTGTATATTGGTAAAATTTTGTATTTCCGTAAGAATTTTGAAGTGTATATTTGCATACTTATATTTGAATTGTTTATTGTAATTTTATATTTTTTGATGTAATTGTTTTAAATTTCTTTTTTCTTTTGTTATAAATGAAGCACTCCTTGCTTATATTTTTAAATAGTCATTTTTAGGTGCACTGTGCCGTTGATGAAAGGATAAATAAATTAATACTTAAAGCATGAAAAATTTAATTATAACAAAACAATGAAAATAAATATTGGAAAATGTCACCAAAAACTGAGAAAGGAAAATTTCTAGAAAATAATAGTCGAACAAAAAAAACATTTCGTCATTGAAGATAGATGAAGTATTTTCTTAGTCACCGTCTGAAGATCAACCAACAAAGATGAGCCTTTATACAATACTAAGGTTAAATATTGTTATAGTACCCGGCGGTAAGTAATACACATCGGGCTTAAGCAAGAGACTGCCGATTTGTAGAGCGTCGTATCTGTCGCACGAACTGTTCGCGCATCGTGCGACAGAGACGACGGTGTACTAAGCGACAGTCTCTTTCTTAAGCCCGATGTGTATTACTTACCGCCGGGTACTATACGTATTGATTTAATGTTTAGTTTCCCTGACAAAGAGTTCGGTATAGGAAATCTAAACTAGTTACGATGATAATATTGGATTAGTGAAATTTAAAAAGTGATTTTTTTTATTTCTTTCCTTTTGTAAAAGACAATATAAATGTATAACTTCTCAACCAGAAATTGGCATGAATCGTATGACATGACAAATTACCCAAAGAAAAACAACTTGTACCCAATTTTGGGAAATTTACACAAATTTTGGAATCACTGGTTTAAAACGACACGCGTTCAACACATGTTTCCAATATTGACATACAGTGATCAAACACCATACCTCACAAATCAACCCGCAAATAAACTCAATTGCATAAAGAACGATGAAGCAGAGCGTGTTAACCTCAGTGGTCCTGTTGACGAGGTGTCTGTCTTCCAACTCGGGGGTTGCGTGCTGGATTTCCAATCGTATCCTGATTTTGCAAAAGAGGGTTCGTCTAGTTTTCACTTAACACCTTTTTCGTTAGTTGGGAAAGGTCGTAATAAGGAAATAAGTTCGCGAGGTTATGCTTTATACATCGAGACCACATGCATACATTCTCTTCGATTTTTATGACTAACTTTATTATTACAATAGATTCTCGATTATCCGGAGTCACTTCAACAGGGTTGCTGATTTACCAGGCCAGTAAAAAAATGTAAAACTGAGCGGGATTGGATAAGTGCAGATAATAATTTGTTTGGATATGAAATTTCAAGGATAAATAGATTGAGCAGGTATACTTATTAACTTGCAGCAACTGAATATAAAGATCAGAGGGAAAGTTACCTTAAACAAAACAAAAAAGTATAGTACGGTGCAACTTCAACTAAAGTTAAAAGCCTACTCAGCTATTTAGAGCATCTGGAATATTACGAGATCTGCGTAGCACCATTTACCAATAATAGTTTATTTATAGTTAAGGCATTCACATTGTGGAGGTTTAAAGACATTGTAATTTGTTTAATCAAACACTGTTTATTCCACTTCATGTTACGGTATAAGCTAACCGGTTTCAAGGCTTTCCCCTCATCATCAGGGAAGTACAAACAAGAGTCTTGTTTGTACTTCCCTGATGATGAAGTGAAAGCCTTGAAACTGGTTAGCTTGCACCGTAACATAAAGTGGAATAAACAGTGTTTGATTAAACAAATTACAATTTACCAAAAAGTTTAAAAGTTAACAAAGGGAAAAATAAACTTATTTGCTTTCATATTTTGAATATAAGGGTAAGTTCAAATGATTATTTTCAGGTTTTGGTTTATTTTTTTGCGAGTGGAATTTATTTGGATCATTTTTTTTTTCAACGACACCGGATATTAGAGTCTGTTGTATTTATTTTTCATACATTCATTAAGTTTGGCCCAACCATGCTTCTTATGTATTTCCTTTCTTTTCCTCAAACTGTCATTAAACACTTTATTTTGTAATATCGACATAAAAACTTTTTTGTAGACACGCGTAGCAAACGAGTTAAAGCTATTTACGCACTATGCATAAAATAGACGATAAAATTTCGAGTATTTTGCCAGTTGCCAAATAATAACCTTTAAAACTCGAGAGAGCCGAGAGGTAGGGAATAGTAATTAAATTTATTTTATAGCAATCTTAATCATAAGTTGCCGCGGTATTATTTGTTTTACCATCGTTGTTTATTGTCATCCTGCGGCTTTCTCGACTTTGTATCTTATCTCCTGGTGTGATTTAAGCTACGGAGATATTGTGGGAATGATATTCAAGCCGTTGTTTTGCGGTTGTCTGTGGTTATTAATATTTTACGAAATTTATTGCCGTACTTTAATTTGAAATTAATTGAATGGTTTACGAAAATTTTACGTTTTGTATTGTATAATTTTATTACTTTTGGCATCTGTGATGATAATAAAAGTTTATTAGATATTCAAACAAACGAAAATTCTTCTTTTATTTAAGCAATAGACATTGTTTGCACAGAAAAAAACTGCGACAATAAAATCAATACCCAGATATACCACAAACAAAAGGGTTAAGTTATAAAATTGCCTCAGGGTTTTCTGAACTAGCCTTGTTAGAATATTGAATAATCATTTATTGTGTTATTCCACTGATTATATAAATCCTCACGACACGTTTTTCGATCTCCTCTCTCAAAGCTCTCTTCTCTCAGATGGAATGGAATGGAATTGGAAATAAAAATTTATAATAATATATGTATTGTTCATAATTAAAGCCTTAACACATTGTAGGTTTGAAGATATTGTTATTTATTAAGTAAAAATCTGTTTTTTCCACTCAATATAACAGTATAACCCTTCTGGTTTCAAAATTGTCACCTCATGATCAGAGGAGCACAAATAAGAATCTTGTTTATTTAGGTGAAATTCTTGCAACTGGTAGGGTTATACCGTTATGTTGAGGGGAAAAAAACGGTGTTTTACTAAACGAATTACTATAATAGTATTAAAAAAAGTGTAGACTCCCCTTAACGGTGTTGTAACTCAGGATTCAAACCCACTTTTATTGGCAGATTAAATATATTACAACAAACAATTGAGTATAAAAATAGGAAGGTGGTGACCGTAGCCATTCGATGACGAAATTACTTGTATCTGTATATGTCGAAAAAAACACATTTGGTAAGAAAATCGCTGAAAACTTACCAAGGGAATTCTGAGTTATGTTGATTTTTTTTAAAGTGTAGTTTTTTTTTATTTAGTAAAGGTTACTGTGATTTATGAAAGACAAGTAAATATTTTTTCCATTGCCTTAATATGTGTGTGTTATTTCAAGACACATGTTTAGATTATATATTATTATCATTTTACATACACTATATATAATATATATTTTTTTATTATATCAGTTATCTCACAAGGTTCATTACCTGTTCCGAGGCAGCTAACTTAGACCTATGGAATTTGCATTTAAACACATAAATAGTTCAACATATTCGAGCGCAGCCACTCGTGTGATTCAACAACTCTTATTAAAAAAATATTTTCTAATTTATCTTTCTGTTTTTTTTTTAAATTAGGACTAATTTTATTATCGGAAGCTGCTTTCAAAGTCGAATAGCAAGGAGAGTAAAAGATCACGTATAAATACTATATAATGCAAAATAATCGACTTTTCATAAATATACATGCAAATGTAAACTATTCCACTGACCTATCCAGTCTGCAGGTGGAACCAGATAATCTATAGTATAGATAATCTGGGCTTTCATAGAAAAGTTAGAAACTTCATTTTACAGTAAAAATCATTAAAATGACCTTATAATGACTCGCCATCGCTAAAAGGCGTTACAGAATAAATCATATTTTAGTTTATTTTAGCATCTCCATTAAAACACATCTGCCGGATTTATTGCTTTAAAGTAATTTTGTCCAAACAAACAGCCTTAGTTTCAAAATTATTTTCGGTACCTAAGGTCATGTCTTAAGCTTTGTAAATGAAAATAATATTTAGGTAAACTTAACAAAAGTTAAATGGACGTGATAAAAGACTGAAAGAAACCGAATAAATTATGTATACATGTGACAATTTATAATATTTTAGAATACGGAATAAAGTGATAAAAGATAAATGTGAATTTGAAACTAATGTGTAGAGCAAAATAATGAAGAGCTTTTTGAGAAACGAGTAGTTGTGGCTTATAGAACGAATGAATGACGAAAGACTAACAAAACAAATATATAGTCCAAACGTGACTTAATGGTAGAGGAAGACCAGGGAAAGATCGGTTGGATCAATTGAATGATATTTTAAATGAAGGGAACATAAAAAGTCAAATAAATTGTAGTTGCATGAAAAGGCGTATGTATGTTATGTATGTAAAAAAATCAAAAGTTGTAAGTCGAAATAGAAAAGTCTTGCCAGACTTTTTATTATCTACCTACCCCGACAAAGTAATGCCGTTATGGTATGTATGTATGTCAAATAAAATAGGGATGAGAATGGAAATTGTGTATGAGTTAGGGGCGAAAAATGGTTGGAGTTAGAGGCAAGAAATGGATGGAGCAAGGGGCTAGAAATAAATAGTGATTCTTGAATTGTTTCTCAAAAAACATACTATAAGTCTAAAGCACATCTGATTGAACCAGAAAGATCGCTCTAAAATCGAACCGAGTGAACCACAAAAGAGTGTGTATAGAATGAGGTATCACAAGGTTTAATAAAAAAGATTTTGTGGTTCCCGATCATAATCATAAACATCATAAAAAATATTGTATCCAACCACCGTTTGTTACAGCTATGAAATAAAAAGCTTTTTATATTCTCGTTTTTCTTAAATTTGGAAGAATTTTCAGAGACAGTTTTTTGTTTCAATTCCAGATGGTACCAAAATACTGTTAAAACCAGAAGTGTTATACGACGTTACACATTTTTTCTTATATTGTACACTTGCGTTGTCAACAATACACCCTGGCTGGATACCTACGTACTAATCTCTTCCGACCGAGAAATATATTAATGAGGTGTAAAGTAAAAACTGGAGTCTTTTTAAACGTAAATTAAATTGGACTCCAACGGGAAACGAATCCGTATAACCTTCGACTTAAAAGGCAGGCGTCTTGTCAACTGGGCCACAAAGGTCATCTTTAATGGAAAAAATGTTGAGGTTTCATTCCAGAAACAATTAAATTACAAAAATCCGATATTTCTTGTAATATGAAACTCGGTGACTTGGTTGGTAAGACGCCTGTCTCCCAGCTTGGAGGTTGCGGGTTTAAATCCCGCTGGAACCAAGAGTTCTATTAAAAAAGATTTCTGTCTGATTTTCACTTAAGGTCCCTTCAAAATTTTTCTGGTCGGTTGGAAGAAATCGACACATTGCAACTAACCCGCCTAGTTGTGTACGACAAAAGTGTAATATATAAACGAATAAAAACAAAAACTGATTGACTGAAAGATATTGCTTCAAAGCAATAGATTCTCGGTAAATTTACGTAAGTAATTATTAAATAATTCAAAAATAAATAGACAATAATTAAAAATAAAAATAATTCCTAATAATAATTCATAATTTTTTGAAGGCCGTGGTCTAACGCTTACGCTCAGCAAGGAGGCGCTTCTGGATCGGTTTTTGGCGGATTTACTTTCCGTTTGATTTTACCCTTAGACCATATTATAGGTACATCTGAATGTAGTGCTGTCAAAAGCAACACAAAGTAAGGCTGTAATAGATAAAACTCACAGATTGTATTGGAACTTTGATCTCCTTTCCATCGGAGGTATGGGTTTAATCTGTTAAGACATTGTGTTTACTGAAGTTTGTACAAAATAAACACGAACAAACATTTCACATCCACTGACTTACCAAGAAATTGACTATAAAACATATATATTTACAATTTTACGTCATTTCAGAGAACACAATGTTTTGCAGAAAAGACAATGGACCAAATGTTTATATAACGACATACGAGTAATTTTTTCGTTTCCCCCACATCTATGTAGGTAGAACCCTTAGAGATAGGATACCTAATGAGGAAATCCGCAGAAGTTGTAACACTGAGGACATCGTGAGATGGAGTAGGCAGAGAAGACGATTCTGGAGGGACCACGTTGAGAGGATGGACCCCGCGAGAATACGTAAGATTGTAATGCACGAGATTCCAGAGGGTCATCGACCACCGGGACATCCACCAAAGAGATGGAGAGAAAGTTGGGCATCTTCGTCACAGGACCAAAACAACTGAAATCCTGTTTAAACTAGAAGAAAAAAAAAACATCTATGTATTTTATATTACAGTACTTTCAGTTTCTCTTATTTCTAAATTTTCTTTAGCTATTCCAACCATAATTTTCTCGGTCGTCTTCTACCACAAGTCTCATTAATGGTTGCATTGAAAATGTATGTAGTCAGCCTTTCGTCATCTATCCGTTCAACATATTCAAACCCCTTCAATATATTATTTTTCACCCTGCTTAATTCGTCAGTATTAGCTCACATTCATCCTTTATCATTAATTACATTTCATACTCTATCATACATCGACACACCACATATTATTCTTATAACACTCATTAACTTGTTTTTTTCATATATTTGCTACGTCCATGTTTGACTCCATAACATCCATATTCATACATCTCGTAATGCGTAATACCACCGTCGAATTGGCTGAGCAAAGGGGATCTTCATGAATAATATGGTTTAAGCGGTCCTCATCGAAGTCCTCTGATCGTCCGGAACGCTCCATGTCTTTCAGGTCGAAATTACCGTCTTTGAAACGCAAAAACCATCGACGAGCTGTTCTTTCGTTCATAGCATCTTCACCGTACACTTTGCAAATATCGCGAGCGGCTTTGAAAGCTTTATTTCCTCGATTGAACGCGAACAGAAGGAGCTGTCGAAAATGCTCACTTTCGTCTACTTGACATTATATTTGAAGGCTTGTAATCAAATAAAATAATACATGTAAAGTAAAAGCAAACACAATATCTTATAGAGCAGAAAATTTTCTTTCGAATGACGTATAGCCTCTACCATTTTGTTTTACTTTTGGTGCTCATTTTAAAATTGGAAAAAAACGGACACAACTTATGTTAACACCTAATACTTAAAACATCAATTTTATCCATGCATTAAAATATCATGTCTTCAATTTGCCTTTTCATACATTGACACTTTTATTTTTTTCTTAGTTCACGCAGCTCTACAGTATTCATTTTACTTTTATTCTTCTTCTACAAAGTCCAAGTTTCAATACCATACATTTGGGTAAAAACCAACAGACCATTTTTTTTAATGTTTTCATAAATTCATCAACTTTGTAAAGGGTCTTTCAAATTGAGCGGTTTTTTTTAATTCTTATTTTTTAAATTCTTGAATAAAATACACAATTTGCTTTGATTTAAAAAAAACCTTTTTATTGGTCTATAATATATAATATATGACATTTAAACACAAAAAACAACATCCGCCAAATGTCCACTTCTTGCAGCTTCTCAGATGTCAAAATTTTCGATGACGTTTTGAAATAATTACGGTTGTAACTCATCTAAAACGTGAATAATTTCGTCCTTCAGCTCAGGAATTGATTGGGGGTCATTCTTATAGACCTGGCTTTTCACGTAACTCCAGAGAAAACAGTCCAACGGTGTGAGATCACATGATCTTGGTGGCCAATTAACATTATCGTTACCGGAGATTACAATACATAAAATAATTCAACAATTTCAACGCGTTGTTGTATTTTATACGAATCTAATTTTATAAATATCTTACATTACACTTCTCAAATGTTACAAGACCCAGGCAAGTTCGCGATGCCATCTGTGTTTTATCTAAGAATTTAAAAAACCTCTCAATTTGAAAGACCCTTTATATATTCAATCCACCTTCTTTCATGTGTTGGCATCTCACGAAATTTCCTTATTTGTTAACAATGATTAATTATAACTCTATATATTTATCTTCAAGCTTTGTACGTTATTAGATTAAACCTGTATATATTTAAACTATGTAAAATATATAAATATATCAACACCAATGTCTTCATTTCACCTTCTTTCATACATTGAAACTACACCTTTTTTTTAGTTCACACATCTCTACAGTATTAATTTAAATTTAAGCCTTCTACAAAACCAAGTTTCTAAATTGATAATTGAATTATGAAAAATCGAAAACATTACGCGATTTGAATAAACGTACTTATAAACAATGAAAATAATGTACGAAATACAAACTTAATATCTTAGTACAAGCAAGTAACGCCGGAAGCAGAATCAATATCATGATCACGTAAGAAATCTGAAATCCTTTCACGAGAAACTCCCCGAAGACTAAACCAGTTCATGGATCAATGTGTTTCAGGAGCATATTAAATTTCCCCTGAGGATATCATGGGATCCAATGTTTAAGATTTACATGCCCACCTTCATACGACATTCCACCTACGATCTTACCCGTATTGTGAAGGAAGGAAATTTAAGTTGCTATGGATTTGAAATAAAATAGGATTTCGCAAATGAATTATATCTCGACATTAAGGATGTCGTAGTTGTTGTATGAGAAGCTTTATGGATTCAAAAGAGGAGGCGAACGATGTGTATCGTAATACAAAAATCTGGCGCGCTTTCATCTCTGCTTACCCTGGCAGGGAAACGGCGAAAGGTTATGCTTATATCAAATCTTGAAAGCAAAAAAAGGTTTCAGCCAAAGCTTCGAAAGAGTTGTGTGAAAATGTGTATGTCTGGAAAAAATATGGCTGGGAATCGTACTAACGAAAGTTCAGGAAAAATACGGTTTGAATCGTGATCAATTAAGAGCAAGAAATGTATTGTTGGGAATCGTGGTCAAGTAAGAACAAGAAAATTGTAGCTAGGAATCGTGTTCAAGTAAGAACCAGAAATGTACTGTTGGGAATCGTGGTCAAGTAAGAACAAGAAAATTATAGTTGGGAATCGTGTTCAAGTAAGAGCCAGAAATATACTGTTGGGAATTGTGGTCAAGTAAGAGCGAGAAAAGTATCGTTGGGAATCGTGGTCAAGTAAGACCAAAAAAGTATAGTTAGGAATCGTGAACAATAATGAGGAATCATGATAGTGGAAGACCGAGGAAAGTTTAGTTGGACCCAGTTAAAGAAATTTCGAATGATAAAAGTTCGTCTGAAACGCTGAATGAGTTGTGTAGGAATGTATATGAATGTGGAATGGCCGAAAGGCATGTCTTGTGATTACTTAGACGTGTTAAATGTATAGGTGATGAAAAATTGTGTAGACAAATCTAAAATGCAAAACATTCGTCGTGAATCGAAGAAAAGGAAGACCTAAAATGTTTTGTTTCGATCAAGTTAATAAAATAGCGGAAGACGAAAAGATAAAAGTCAGAGACACCGGAGTTGAAAGATGTAAAGTTTGGGGCTCTATCCTCCCTGCCTACACTCACATGGAAATAGCTTGGCGTTTCGTGTTCTTGAAGATTTTCAGGTCTTATTTATTTTATTGGAGCTAGCTCCCTTAATCAATCAATAATTCAACATCACGCTTTATCCGTTTTGGGGTAAGCAAAGAGAATAGATCTTCACATATATCATAATATAAAGGCTCTTAACTCTCGCTTCTCCCAGAATTTGATTCATTTGGTCTTGCTACGCATTTGTCTAAAATCAATTTAGAAATCGTTTAAAAAAATATTATATTTAATTTAATTTTTCAAAAAATATTTACAAATGTTAATATTAAATAATACTGACACATTTACGAATATTTTAATTTCCCTAAATTATATTAAATTGACTCTTTTATGAGGTTTTGTCAATTATCCATCAAAGAAAGAAAAAAAACGAATTTAAAAGTAATCAATTATCATTTTTGGTTAAGTCTTCAAAGGTTCTGAAAATTCTCTTAAATGAACAGCGCTGAAAACGGAAAAGAAATAAATACAGAAATTTTCTGCTAGTGACATCTCTTTAAATTTGAACGAAACTTTTTATAAAAGCTTCAATAATGAAAAACTTTTAAAAGAAAACTGATCATTATTAATACTATAGGAACTTTTTGCTTAGTTTCTAGAAAAATTTGTAGCAAATAAAATTGTTTCCACTGTTTAATGGAATATTGATGAAAATACGTATCAATTAGTATTTTAAGAGTAAAAAAAAATAGGTATTACTGCTGTGGCCTAATAAAGTCATATTATTATTTACTCTTGTTATTTTAAGAATTTCGTTTTTTGATGAAAATTTTTAATGTAAAAGTCATCGAGTTCAAGAGGGTTCTTCTCCAGCATTTCTTAAATCTAATCTAGTGCCAACTCAATGCATGCAAATCTAATATAGTGCCAACTCGATGCAATACGTGTGTCAAGAGCAATGTGCTAACGACAATTGCACGTTGTAATACTCGTATATCAATTGTGAGAGGGCAACAATTGTTAAATCTCATGTCTTCTCTGGGATATGTTTTTAAAATGTTGTTGAGTTCAAAAGGGTACTTGTTCGGCATTTTCTCAATCTTAGGTCTTGATTGGAAGACTAGTTTTTTTTTTCATTTTATCTGAAGTATTTTTGATGATTAAATTAATTAATATAATGTACTAAGTGTTTTAGTTATGTGTTGTGCCACGCATTGGTATTTTTATGAATCATATTTGAAAAATGTATCTATAAAAAATGTTAGCTCTCTTTTGAAAATGTTGATCTGATATATTTTTTTATTTTATAATTGTTACACGTAAATAGCACTTTATTGTTGTATAAAGGGCACTTTACTGTATTTTCTTTTGTCATTAATTAAACTACCTGGCTTTCAACGTGGAGGTTACAAGTCCGATTCCCATCGGAAACCAACTAATTTCGATAAGGGTTTTCAGTTAAGGTATTTTTATATTGTTTTTGGTTAGTTTAAAGACATTGCCACGTAGCAATAAACCCGTCAGGTTGTAGTACATACAACTAATGTTTAATACGATATAATCAGGTTGAAATGTATTTTGAAGATGAAATTATAGCAACGTACAATAATCCTCCATGGTACAGTTTGTAAAAAAAACAGTATCATTTTCGATACTCGATGAAACCACAAAAAAGTGTCTCACCAGCGTTGATGTAGATTAACTCTTTTACCCGTTAGGAACCCATTTTTTTAAACAAAAAAAGATATGGAAATCGCATTCGAAGCCCCCGAAAGCGTCTTATTAAGTAACGGAGGTCGTCCATGTAATTAGTCATCACACTTCATCCCCACAACACATGTTGTTACCTGCTGTTTCAAGTTATTATTTTGAAATAATCTCAGTTTGCAATACAAGCCATGTTTACCATATGTATAACTGGTGTGTTTGATAGCACGTGTGTGAGTGGTCTGTCAATTCAAATAAAAAAAAGGAAAATTACAGAAATGTTAAACCATGAAAAAAGTATTAGAAATAACCAAATAATCCTTGTTTTTAAAAAAATTCTTGTTACCCCAAATACGCTGACATTGATATAAATACATTTATGTTAGTTGCTACATGTACGCTGTTGTAGACACCACTAGGTTGTTCCCAATACTGAAACGCTATTGTTGACACAAGCACGCTGTTGTTCACCACACAAATATGCTGTTGGCAATAATACTCGATTGTGAACAATCTTATCGTAAACATTGGTTTGAATTCCAGTAATAATAATTAAAAAAACAATTTGTATAACACCGTTTAAATATCAAACTCTCCTTAAGGGCGCTCTAACTCGGGATTCGAGACCAATATTATTGACAGATTAAAAATACATAGTAAAAATTGGTTGTAGTATATGTTGAGAAAAACATATTTGGTAAGAAAACCACAAAAAACTTATCAAGAAAAGACGAACTAGAAAAAAACCTTTATGGATCTTCCGATATGTGATAGTAACATCCCGCCCTATTAGATCGATTTGGAACAATCAACTAGTGTGACAATATTTATATCTACCACATGGAACAATCAACTAGTGTGACAATATTTATATGTGTGTATACTTATATTTATTTCATGTGTAAGCCTACCAGTTGCATTGAAAACAGAGAGGTGTCTAGAAATTAGCGAATCTGACAAACCAGAATAAACAGAATTATAATAATCCAGAAGCAATACATATTAATAATTCAGAGTTTTTATTTCCCTTGTTGGAAGATATCAGCGTACAAATTTTAATTATCTAGGACTATAGAGACCTGAAAAAAACTATTTGTTTATCGAAGGAGAACTTTCTATGAAGAAAAATACGAAGAAAAAATTGGTAACAAATGTAACTGTAGATAATTATGCAAAAGGATCCAACCTACATTTTACTTGTTCTGGGAAAATTGGGTAGAAAGTCATTACAGTCATCATCATCATCATGCCATATCTCTATTGGGGTAGGCAAATAAAACACGCCTCTAGTTAATTATATCTTAACATAGCATATACCTTTCGCTTCTGTCACATCCAGATATCTTATTATACGTATTATTTTATTATTAAGTATTATCACCCTTGCCTGTTTCCAAATTTCCTTAATTTGATTTGATACCTTCTATACGAGTATTAAACGTATACATAATTTTAATAGATCTTCCAACACTCGTTCTTTCAACATGGTCTAACCGTATCTATTTTTCATTTTAAGCGCTGCATATTCTTTCGATCAGCTTTCTTTCCTAATATCCCCATTCCGTAAAGAAAATTATCAAAAGTATTTTTTACAGCTAAAAATTTAATATACAATCATATCAACTTGTAAATAAATATTCATGTCATTTTGATTCTGAAACCCTGGAATCAAAAATGTTTTTATTATATTTTTTTCGCTTTTTACATAATCTTTAGCGCAGCATGTAAACATTTTTGATACACGTGTTCTGCTCAAATCTTAGAAAAAAAATGTTTCCTTTTGAAAAATTTTTTGAGCATAATAAAATTCCCGCACACAAGATAGCCGCGAAGTTGTGCCTCCTCGTGTTTAAAGGTTAAAAGCAAAAATGTTATTCCCCTCACGTTATCTGCAGTTACGTGACGGACTTGGTATTATTTTTACGGGGGATAACCCGTGAAAATAAATAAAAATAAATATAAAGGCTTTAAAAGTAACGTTAAAAATTTTATCTGATTGAAATGAATCGACTTAAGGATGTAGAAATGCGTATTCTGCGAAAAATATATGAGGTGGCAAAATATGATAGAATATAAATTGAAGTGATTAGTGGTTAGCGTGAACCGCTGATGTGTTGAATAAGATGAAAAAGAATATTCTGTGATGAGTTGGGAATGTTCGTCAAATAATTAAGGAAAAAACAATAAATACTAGTATACAGTGAAAATGTGGATGTCGTGATAAAGAATAACCAAAAAAGTAGCATTGGGGCAAGTCAATAGTTTGAATGTAGGATATGCAAAAAGCTAGGAAAATTTTAGGAGTTGTATAAACGGCTGTTTGACAACCTTCAATTCGAGAGATTGCGACATGACAATAAAACCGCCAGTTTACAAAATATCACAGAATACGGAATTGAGTGCTTATGAATGAATATGAACTTAAGGTTAATGTGTTAAATAAGATTAATACGAGTACTCTGAGATGGTTTGGGCATGTGGAAGGAATGAATGAAAAAAGACGTACAAAACAAATATACAGTGCAAATGAGAATGAAAGGCGTGATAGATGAAGACCATGGAAATATGGCTGATATTTTGAATGAAAAAAAATGTGTAAAGTTATTCAAATAATAAAAATAGTATTACTGACAGTTTAACATTTTTCTGGTTGGTTGAAAGAGATTTCCATATGATAATAAACTCTCCAGATAGCACAATGAAAAGGAAACTTTTTATATAAAAGGAAAAAATAAGTAAAATAAAAAACTTATTTTATATTTTTGTGTTCACCACAGGTTTAATTTAGGTTCACAACTAGTTTCGAAGACCACCGTCTTCTTCGTCAGGTGAATATATCAGGGGAAACTTTTTATTAATTGTTTTTTTTTTGTCTTATTTTTAATGCATTTTTTTCGCATTACGAAGGTTTGTATTTATGCTTTCGTCAATATTTTGTATTTTGGTGTCAATTATTATGTTTATAGTTAAGGAATTAGCGTTGTGGAGGTTTAAAGACATTGTAATTTATTTTTATCAAACACTGTTTATTCCACTTAGTGAAATAAACAGTGTTTGATAAAAATAAATTACAGTGTCAATTAGTGTATTATAGTTTAAGTTGTTTTTTATTATTTTATTTATTTTGTAAAGACTACAATCAAAATCAGTAAATAAATTAATGAATTAATATCAAAGGGAAAGGCACAGAGTGTCCATAAAGTTTCAGTTACCGAAACAAGATAAGATTAAAATAAACAGTTTTTAGTTAATATCAGTGTGACCAAAATAACTCGTAATAAATATAGTTTTTTTCAGTAAAGGAATATGGCCTATGGAATTTCCATGTGATCAATAATAAACCGCTGGATCGAGTCATCGCGCTCAAACAAATCCAGAAGCCAACTTCAAGGAGATTCAGGTTGAATCTCTACAAAAAGGACACATCCTTCTCCAACAGATGTCGTTGTGAGAGCTCATAATATAGACAGGATATCAAATAAAGGCCCTTTTATTTTCGCTACAGTTTAATTTATATCTATAGGATGACTGATGAATATACAAGCTGGAGAAAAAATAGGTAAAACTAATATTTTATATGAATTATTGAAACTTTCCAAAACTAAATTTTACATATATTTTAATGAAAATATTTCTGGGTTCAGGAAGAAATTTTCACTAGAATTTGATGATAATAGTAATATTAAAAGGGCAATTTATTCAGCAGCATTTAGATTACAATATTATATGGCCTGCAGATATATCATATGTTATACTCGTATAAAGGGTCTTTCAAATTAAGCAGTTTTTTTGTTCTTTTTTTTTAATTCTTGAATAAAACACACAATTCGCTTAGATTTCAAAAACACTTTTTATTGGTCATTGAAGTGTAATGTATGACATTTAAACACAAAAAACAATATCTGCCAAATGTCCACCTCTTGCAGCTCCACAGATGTCAACTATTTTGTCAAAATGTTCGATGACATTTTGGCATAATTGCAGTTCTATTACCGATGGCATAATTGCGGTTTCATTACTCACCAATAACGCGAATAATTGTAATTGTATCGTACTTCAGCGCAGGAATTGATTGGGGGTCATTCTTATATACCTAGATTTTCACGTAACCCCAGAAAAGATAGTCCAACGGTGTGAGATCACATGATCTTGGTGGGCAATTAACATCATCGTTTCTGAGATTATAATACATAAAATAATTCAACAATTGGAACGCGTTTTTGTTATGTATACGACATCATTTTTATGAATGTCATACATTACACTTCTCAAATGTCACAAGACCCAGGCAAGTTCGCGACGCCATCTGTGTTTTATCCAAGAATTTGAAAAAACCCCTCAATTTAAAAGGCCCTTTATATGCTGTTCTTCATCTTACTTAACACACCAGTCATAAGCTCACATACATCCCTATTCATTTCATTCTGTCATATAATGTCACTCCATGTATTATTCTCAATGCATGCATGTCTACAGTATTTATTCGGCGATTTTTTAGTATTTTTCCACATCTACGTTTCACTTACATACATCAAAGCTGGCATTCTTTAGTGGATTAGTATCTTAGCATATTTTGATGATATCCGGTTCGAGTATGTTTTAGTGCCCCATTGTTTCCATTGACACTTATAACGGTAAAAATATGGGTTGGGGATTGCGGATAGAGAGGGGCAGGAGACAACTTCTGCCAGCAGTGGCGAGATCTTGGGAATATATGTGATGGCCAGATGTTCACCCCAATGACATAAACTGGAATAAACAGTGTTTTATAAAACAAATTATCATGTCTTACCTCCACAATGTTAATAATGCCTTAACTATAAATAATATATTCAAAACACCGGTGAA
Source organism: Odontocerum albicorne (assembly GCA_949825065.1). Lineage (NCBI taxonomy): Eukaryota > Metazoa > Arthropoda > Insecta > Trichoptera > Odontoceridae > Odontocerum > Odontocerum albicorne. The sequence continues at coordinate 19,778,114 of OX463856.1, forward strand.
GTGATATAATGAACAACAAAACAATTCGCTTACCTGTTGTTTGATATTAGTAAATAAATAAATTCGCATGTATAATACATCAATATATATGCGAATTTATTCTAATTTTCTCTAATGTTGGAGAATTAAATGCTTAATCGCTTTTATATATCTCGCAAAACGTCTTGATTAATAATTAATGATAATAATTATTTTGTTTGAAACTTTCTTTCTTTGACAATCGCAGAACGAAAACTTTTTCTCGAGATGTAACTTTTTAATTAAAGAAGTTGAAACAGAATTAATACTTGATAAACACCATCTTTATTATTTGGAGACGGAAGTAATTTTCAAGTTGATTAATCTGTTAAATTTGTCTGTGAAGTAAAAGAAAATTTAAGAAATCTCACGTTTCTTGTTTTGAACCAAGATTTTACAAATTTTGACAGTCCTTGATATCCCTTAACATAGTATCGAAGATGATTGTATGCTATCTATTAGTTATTTTTAACAGGGCATGCATATATTATATTATATTATATCATTAAAAGTTATAGGTTCCACTTTATTTCAGATCTCCATTTTTATACCACCAATTGTGCACCACTCTTATTTATGTTCAAAATACAATAGAATTGGAAAAAATATTAAATTACTCAGAAATAACCTTTCGTACTAATTTTCCATTGTTTCCTTTACTTATTCTTGAACGTATCCCTTCCCTCGACTTCTATCATTATTGTTTAGAAATTGGTATACTTGAATTTAAAGTAAAAATTTTAATTGATTAAAACTGTTTACAGTCTCAAAAATGAGCTGGTTGGTTAGAAGAAAATGATGTATAGCAATAAATCCGTCAGGTGTACAATGTATAAAAATGTACACAAAAGAATGGATTAAAAGCGTTTTTTTTTTTCATTAAAAAAAAGGAAATATTGCTTATCATTGTCACATATATAGAGAAGGGAAAAATATTCCTTCTTAAAATTAATATTGATGGTCCAAAGCGGGGGTCAATTTGAAATCCGAAGAAGGCGTCTGACTTGGTAATGCAATATTCATGAATGAGCCAGATATCCATACATTTGAGGAGCTGTTCCGTGCCGTCAAAGGTAGAGATATTTTTTGAAGAGTGATCGTCACCATCAGATGGATCAGACACGGCACATGAAGAAGTCGAATGGAATATAGCATGTCCAATTCTGCACAAAACAGCGAAGACCCTAGTGTATTATGCCAAACCATCTCAGCTTGCTTTTCTTCATCTTACTTACTACATCAGCCTCGATTTTACATGCTCGTACAACCCGTATTCACTTCATTCCGTATTCTATCATATATTGTCACTCCGTCTATTCTTCTCAATGTACGCTTTTCCACAACATTTATTCGGCTCCTCTCAATTTTTTTTCACGTTTCACTCTCATATATCAAAGTTGACACCAAAATACTATTGTGTACTATCATCTTAGCAGATTTTGATGATGTCTTGTTCGAGTATATATGGATAGATTATTTTATTTAAGGAAGAAATAACAATGAAAAATAAGGACTCGTATCCTAAATGGAAATAAAATTACTTCATTTGATACTGTTTCGAAAAAAAAAAAAAACAAAGACAAAATACATTATTGTTTACCAATATCCTGTTTCATCTTGAAGCTGAGTGTAACATAATCCATTTAATTAAAAATATACAGCGAGAAAATAAAGACGAAAATACTTGGGGAAAATATTGAGATCATTATTTATCACTGAATAAATAAAAAAAATGTCTGTCTGAGAATTAAGAATGATACAACTTCAAGAGTTGCCCGGCGGATCTTCTTCAATACTCCTGAGGATTAATGATTTGATTGACAGTCTGGACTAATCCACATGAACACGAGGGGGAATCAATAAAATATCACGTATGTAAGGCGTGAGCGATGATGATTCAGGGTGCACCATAACTTTCGTGACAGGTTAAATCCTTGGAGAAGAACATTTCAATCCAGTCACTTAGATAGTTTCCCAATTTAACCAGTAATCTAGTCAGTACAAATTCTAATCAGCTTATCATTTTCGGTTAATCGAGAAAAACATGTTTTGGGTTTATGACAACATTTTAAATTACCCAAGTTATGTACGGCACCGGTACATAACTTGGGTAATTTAAAATGACTGGACTGTAGACTGTAGAAATAGGTAGATGGCTGCTGCTCAGAGATTTCGGCTCACGGTGAAAAGATCGGTGAAAAGTAGCAGGGTAAAGAGATTCCTAGTAGATGGTCGCAAGTAAAAGGCAGTAGACTGGAGTGAACTGAGAATGTATTTCCAAGGTGTTTGGCGCTAGTTATGTGCGGACAATCGCTCATCGAAGCGCGTGTTTTCGCCCGTGTATGCCGTCATGACTTGCGAAGTATCACAATTCTCGCAAGTTTTTGCATGCATGGGCCGGCTGGCTTTTGATACTGTCTCGCGATGGCTGCGCACAAGGAACATTTTCAGTTACGGTCGTGACACAACACGGACCTTGACAAACATAAAATATACAGAATAATATCAAAATATCATATCGTAAAAGTACCAAATAAGAAACAAGAAAACAAATACATCATATGTTTTATGTGACGCATACGTCCGATATAAGTTATACTCGTACGTTATAAAATAAACATTTCTGTTCCAAATTAATACATTTCATTGAAAGTTTTTTAATCAGGTTTTACGTTATTTCATTGGATGATTTTCACTACGTATGCCTACTCTTTTATTTAGGACATTTAGTTCAATGAACCACTTGAAGAACTATCATTGACATATGTTCCTTTGGAAATTAGTTGAACTTTGAGGTTAATGCAGTCTTCATCGAATTAATTCATTGATACTATCATACATCGGAAGATCTACAAAGGTTTCTTTGTAGTTCATCTTCCAATATTTACACAACAATTACACAAATAAAATCATATATTTTAGGTGACGCATACGTCCAATACACTTACAATAAACCAATGAAATAAATGCTACCAAAAATATTAATTATATGGAAAAATAGCAGGTTTAGTGAGTTTATTTATCATCACGAAAGTCAAACCATTTTATATATTTTTTGTATCTAGTTTTAGTTTTATTTGATACACGTGTTTTCTCTTATTTTCAATCCGTTTTGAATGTTCTTTTCTTGATACAATAGAAATTACATTTTTTGCTGACGTTTGAATCTATGAATTCCGTTGTAAACGAATTGCGGGAAAAAATCCGGATGTTCGAAATAAAAAAAGTGATATATTGTGTTAAGTACATAGTCCCTTTAATAGTTTTGATTTAAAATCATACCTTGTTTCACAACCTTTTAAAAAATGGACACACTTTTAATGCCATAAGTTTATAGCATGCCATATATTTAATGCAACGCTGTCTCAAAGTGTTTTTTTTTTTAATTAATAATGAATATTTTGGACATGGAAATTAATGACTTTAAAAATGAATATCGTAGCACATTTAAATTGAGATCTAAATAACTCAAAATGTTTTGAAATATTTGAATAGATACTCGAAATGTACAAATATTGCCTAGCCTACAACATTTAACTGAAAAAACAAAGAATTCCAGTCTAGTTTATCAGTTTGTCAGGTAACAATAACCACACACATGTTAGACGTTTTGTTGCCTATCCAAGTGCGGTAGTATTTCCACCACGACCGGTGGTGACCTGTAAGTTTCTTAAATAAGCCTACTTCAGTGGCTCTTTAACTCGCAGACTCGATTGCTGGAAACTGAACACAACAGTGTCTCCCAATCATTTTCTTCAAGATGTCCGCATTATAAATTCGATAAGTTGAGGGGTATCGTACAAACGAATGAAAAGTTCTTATACAAAGGGTATACTCGTAGCAACGACCCACAAAGAATAGATTATTTTTCCTCATTATGTGCTCAATACTGAATATCATGGTGATCCTATATGTCTGAAACTTGGTGCATCTTAACAGGTCCTATTGTAATGAATGCAGCATTACTCTTTGAGGCACGGAATTTTAGCAAATAAAAAAACCCATGTTGCACAGAAATTTTATTTTAAATTTTTTAACAAATTTGGTTTATTTTAATTAGTAAAGAAATACAATAACAAGAAAAAATAAAAAACAAACAAAAAGTCATTAAGGTTTTTAATTATAAGGTGGCACTTATTAACTACTTTCAAGAGATGGGACTAAATTTAAACCTCAATTCCATTAGCAATTTTAATTTTTCGAGGTGGTATAAAAAAAGTCACACCATGCAGATTGAAGTAACAAAAAGGTGGGACACTTCCAGTCCCGTCTAGCCCCAAAGGGTTAAAGAGGATCATGTTAACTTATTTATTTGATCCGCCCATCTTTAAAACACTTTCCTTTTGTTTTTAACTCCTCAACTGTACCCGTGATCATTAGCTTTTCTAGACTTTCGTTATTCTTACGGGAACATGTCCAAAGCGTATTAGGATTTTTCCAGCATCTTGTATTTTTTTGGTAATCTTTAATTCTTTGGTAATAGAGACGTTAATACACTTTTCAGTTCATAGGGTATGGAGCATCTCCCACCAACACCAGATCGCTGGACCCCTATAAATTGTATTGTTTTACAATTTTCGTTGCATACAGTACAATTAAGCGGGCTTATTGTCACGTGGTCATATATTCCAGCCAACCAGAAACACGTTAAAGAGGCCTTAAGTAAAAATCAGACTGGAATTATTTAAAAAAAATCTGGGTTCCAATGGGAATTGAACCCGCAACCTCCGGGTTGGCAAACAAGCGTCTTATCAACTAGACCACGGAGGCCGTAAAAGATGAAAAAAATATTATCTTTCAATCCTGATACTTCTTACAAGTCTGCATCACGAAGGAAGTAAAAATTACAAGAAAGCAATAGGAGAGCCCTTGTACACTTTATCTCCGGTGATTAATGTGTATTGGACATCGAATTTCTTTCAGCGCAGAAAGGAGAATTCTATTAAGATAACTAATGGAGATTGCCTGCCCCATTATTGGGGAAGGACGAGCAACATCCGGGCTGGGGCGGGTGATTCTTGATGAAACAAAATATTCTCATTCGATGTCTTCATTCTATCTTTCGAATCTGTATAGAACGTTTGGATTGGTTTCGTAAATTAATCATTTCGTAAAATAATTAAAATAAATCGATTTTTTTAATTGATTCAACAGAGCTTCAGCTGTTGCTGTAGAATGGTCTACTTCTAAGCTTTAGGTGATATGTGCAGCTTTAGGAAGATCTTAAAAACATCTGTTTTAGGGGATCATATAAAAAATTATGATTTTATATGAACACTATACACTACGCTACACCTAAAGCCGAATATATTACGAGTACTATCATACATATATCAGAAGATCTATAAAGATTTCTTTGTAGTTCGTCTTCCCTTGATAAGTTTTCTGCGGTATTCCCACCTAATTTGTTTTCTTAATATATGCAGATACGGATAAGTGCTTAATCTAATGGCCGCAGCCACCATCCTCACGCTCAACTTGAAAATCTATTTATTTTGAAGTGTTTTAATTCCGTCAATAATATTGAGTTAGAATCCCGAGCACAGCCCTTGAGGAGATTCTGCTACCTAAATGGCGCCATATAAGTAAGTGGTCCTTTTAATATTACTTTTATTTTGATGTGGATAATTCTTGTTTTTTTTATCTTAAATATCTTCTTTTGTTTTAAGTATCAAATATTCATTCATGATAATTGTTTATATTATTCGGTTTTTAGAAAAATGCTACTCGTAATAAAAAAAATCATATATTTAATAAAAATTAAAAGGAAATATTAAAAAGCAAAATAAACAAAAAGGGTACACAAAATTATTTATTTCTTTAAACATTTCATTATATAATGTAAAAATTTAAGTGTTTATTGTCAAAGGGTAGCTCTTTCAACCAAGCACAAAATTGTTTTCAGTGTTGCAATATACCATATGTGTAGATAAAAAATGTAAAAAACAGAAGTACTAGTTTTAAATAAGACATAGAGAATAATTTGAGAAAATAAGAGTGAAGATTAATCCAAACGTACCATTTTGTGTCACTTGACAAATAAAAGTTTATTTTACAGATTCGAGATGTTTACTTGAACGTGATTCAATTTTGTATTGAAAAGATTCCTTTTCAGAGAACTGGCCAAGAAAATGAGAAATTAAAAGTATAAAATCAAACTATCGATTGCGACCTTTTGTTCATAATTTAAGACATCCATCTTTCCAAGGATTGATGCTATTAGTAAAAATAAATAATATTATTGTATTTATTATCCGTGGATTTTTTGAGGGAAAGTTACACCAAAACTATTACTGATTTGATCTAATCTAATAAAAAAAACTTTGGAAAAGTATTTAAGTCTGCCTTAGGCAAATCTCCAAATAGGCATGACTCTCGGTTGACTTGAAAAGTCACTTGTCATTTGTGTATCTTCAGTAATTTCATAGGTTGAGGTAGGTAGGAAGTGCTCTTGAAGTCAACTTTATGGTCAAGAATCAGTGTTATGTCAAATTATCGTTAGAAAAAGACAATTTATACAGCGCCGTTTAGAAAGCAGACTTCTCAAACGACAACTTGAAATTTGAACCCCCTTTTATTGAAAGGTTAAAAATATTAGAGAATAAATATATATAAGTTAAGTATAAGGATAGGAAGGTGGTGGCTGGGGGTTATTAGGTTCGGTACTTCCCTCCATTTGCGTATGTTTTGAAAAACATATGATAAAAAACCGCAGAAAACTTATCAAGGAAAGACTAAATACAACATTCGCCTTTAGGTGTAATGTAGTGTTCATACTAAGTAAAATGTGCATGGCCGCGTGGCAACGCCCTGCACTTCCCTGCAAGCCTCGCGCTGTGCTACGCCCCTCGAATGACACAGGCCTTTTTTCACCTAGTATCCAAGGGTTTAAGGATACTTATGACTTCGGTCATATCTATTTTTTCAAAAAAGAGAAAAAGAAAACATGCAATATGTTCCGATTGTCTCAATTTGTTGTGCCATCGGATTCAGTACAGTGGTGTGGCCTGTGAGTTTGCTGGTGTGTAACAGCTCACTCACTTACTTAAAGAAAAAAGAGACATGAAAATTAAACTCCTAGCTTCGCTTCCAACTGAATTGTTGGAATGGCGATGGGATCCTCAACTACGACGCCCAACGACAATGTTTTTTTTTTAATCTGGCGAGTGTATTGCCATGTGGCAATCTCTTCCAACCAACCAGAAAGGTGGTTTTTATAGGCCCTAAGTGTTAACCAGACTGGAATTCTATTTAAAAAAACCTGGGTTCCAGCGGGGATCGAACCCGCAACCTCCGGATCGGCAGACAAGTGTCTTACCACCAGGCTACGGAGGTCGTCATGTTCATACTTAACATAGTATCTTCGGGTCAATATGTTATGCGTAGTCATAGAACAATTCTGCAGTGAATCCAGCTGGAAGGCAATAGTCATCCTGGGTTGTAGCGCTGATAATAGTGATGATATGGCCTTAGGTATATCTAATTCCAGTTTTATTATTTTAATGAATCCTCCAAAGTTCGATTTTTTTAATTTCTTTTATCTATTACTACAATATAATAGTTTTTTTTTTAAATGAACATGTATATTATTATAATAGTGTTTTTTTTTAAATGAACGTGTATATTATTATAATAGTATTTTTTTTAAATGAACGTTTATATTATTATAATAGTATTTTTTTTAAATGAACGTGTATATTTTCAAATTGAAAACAATTTACGTCTTACTAAATAGCTCACTGAAATTGTTAAAGTGGACAAAAACACAGTTGGATTTAGAAAAGATTTTTTTTCTCTCTTTTTTAAATAAAACTGGAGCGAGGTGAAATATTCAGGATTCGTCCCACGAGTATGCGGAACAGAGGTTACTTCCGTCAATTGACAGTTTGACAGTCGGGTTTGTCGTCTGAATGCCAATCTGGCAATCTCGGTTCAATCTCCCCGGTTTGTGTATCTGCTTCCCTTTTCCCTAAACTCCAAAACTGTTACGGATTCCTCAACGACAGTTTTAAACATTTTCAATCCATTTGTGGTAGTAAAAGTTAATTTCAAACCAAAGTTTGTTTATGAAAATGTAACCAGAATAAAACATATATTGATGAAAAACAAAAAATCCCAAAATTTGCTAGTGCAATTATGTACAGAAATTTATTGGTAATTCCGTAGGGAATCGACAATAAATTTAAAGTCAATTCCCTACAGAAGTGTTACCAATACATCCAATGACAAACCGCGAGTTATGTGCCTACTTCAGTGGTTATAAACAGGAAGTCTCGATTACTGGGGCTGAAGTTAATATTGCCTCCCGGTTATCTCATCAACATGTCCAAATCACTAATTCGGATGCGTTGAAATACGAGTATACCATAAAAAAGGGAAATAAAGCAAAGATCCGTGTCTTACTATTGTTTTACTGTGTCATACTCTCATTATAAGCAGTACTACATTGCGGGTTAATTATCAAGTGGCAATCTCTTCCAACCGACCATTAAGACGTTAAAGACTGCTTAAGTGAAAACTGGTGTGGAATCCTTATTGAAAAAGAATTGGGATCCAACGAGACTCGAATCCTCAACCCCCGAGCTGGAAGATAAGATAGGTTTTTTATCAATTACAATATAACACGGAGATCTTTTAGCCAATTTTTGTATTACATATGAATGCAGAAAGAATAATGAAGGGTATTGTGTACTCTTTGAACAAGACATTGACTGCTGAAATAAATTAACTTACGATTTGTTTTGGACAACTATTCCATCCAAATTAATTCCAACGAAAATCAAACCCGTAACTCCCGAGTTAAAAGACAATCGTCTTTCCAACTACATTACAGAGGTCATATATTATTGAAGCGTGGAACAGTTGAATGATAGACGTCTTACCAAATAAGCAACGGAGATCACCATCTTCCGCCATGCAAAAAATACTCGAACTGATCTTTATGTCTTTTAAAATTAATATTTCAGTCTGAATTAAAAACTGTGTTGAAACAATATTTTGTATTTTTTTTCGGTTTTCCAGTCCAGAGGTTGCGGGTTTGATTCCAAATTTCCGTTGGAACTCAGATTTTTTTAAAAAAGGATTCTAGTCTAGTTTTCCCTTTAGATCTCTTTAACATTTTTCTGGCTGGTTGGAAGACATTGCCATGTGGCAATAAGCTCTCTAGGTTATACTTCATATAACGAAAGTTTAATAAAATACAATACAATCTTTACAAAAAAGGGAACGTAACAAAAAAAGTCACACAATAAACTCAGAGGCCTATTGTGAAACTCTTCAACGAATTAAACGCGCCATCCAAAACAAGAGACGTGGAATGTTGTCGGTAAAGGTGGTTTTGATTCATGACAATGCGCGGCCTCATCCATCAGCACGAACACAGCGAGAACTTCAACGTCTTAAGTGGGAAATTTTTGGACATCCTCCTTACAGCCCTGACTTGGCACCAAGTGATTTTCCCTTATTCCCGAAACTAAAGGAATTTTTGGGTGGAAAACAGTTCGCAAACGATGAAGACCTCAAACAAGAAGTGACATCCTGGCTCAAATCTTTGGCGGTAGAAGAGTATAACATCGGGATTGAAAAATTGGTTTCACGTTACAATAAGTGCCTTGACAGCTATGGCGATTACATTGAAAAATAGAATAAGGTACTGTGACTTTGTAAATAAAGTTTTGTGTTGATATCTTTCGTTTTTATTTAGTTATGCCAAAACGTTCTTTACTTTCTGGACGTCCCACGTATATAATACATTTCTACTCTTATAAATATCTAGTTTATTGTGTTATTGTAAATCTTGATTTAAAGTGCTGACTTCATCGGATTTTTTATATACTGCTCTGAGTAAAGTAAAATAGGACCAGGATGCTTTTATAATCTGAAAAAAAAAAACAGTTTTGTTAACATATTTTACTAACATACTCGTATAATAATTAAAACAAAAGGATTTTTTTTTCATTTAGTAATATCTAAAGTAAAAGATAAAAGTTTTCTGTATGATCAATTCTAATAGTCGATCTCAAACTAACCATGTATTAGAAAATACATTCTTCAGAAAATAAAACTTTTCAAAGGTTTCGTCTTTGTAACTTTGTGATACTCCGTCGTAGAATATTTAATATTTTATTAATAATTAAGGCTTTAACACTGTGGAGTTTTAAAGATTTTGTAATTTGTTTAACTGTAAGTTTCTTAGAAATGAAAAGCTTCCAAAGACAAAACAAACTTTCCAAGTATTAGTTGTAAGATATATTCAACCTGTTTCTTAGCGATTTTTTTTATTTACTTAATTATGTATTTGTTATTTTGATCGATGACCTTATTCCATATTTCTGATAGCTGAAGGATTTCTCCTTTGTAAACAAATCAGAAAGTGCAAAGTTCGGACAATATGGTGAATGCACTAAAACATCGCAGCCAAGTTGCAACCACAAGTAACCTTAGAACGTGTAGTATGGCGTTGTAATGTTGCAACACACCGCCTTTTCTATTAGCCAAAGCTTGCCTTTTATGGTCGATTGATTGCTTTAATTTTGCCAATTCTGAGCATTACTTATTGAAATCAATAGTTGGGTTTGATGACAACATAATTTACGATACTCTTCCAATCCCACCAGATACAGAGCATGATCTTCTCTGGGTGCATTTTATTAATGTATTCTGGATTACTCCTCTATGACTGTGATGTTTTTCGACTACCGTAGTTGTGCATAATCAACTTTTCATCGCCATTCGTTTGGGAAAAAACTCGTTTTTATTGCTTTGAAGAAGTGAGTCGCAAACAGAAAATCAGGTCATTACAATTTTCTCTCGGTTGATGGGGTACCCAAGTATCCAATGCTTAGGTAAACATCACAAAACAGTAGTAGCAGTAATGTTTAGTGCCTGACCAAGCTTACGTATCATCAAATGGAGGTCATTATTAATCATGATCTTGATTTTCTTGCATGTCAGCAGTGATAGGCCTTCCGATCCGAAATGTATCTTTGACATCAATTACACTTTCAATCTTCGGAACTACTTTCTGGCTCGTATACAGTATTTTTTTTCACAAGTTTGAGACGCGCTACCATATTTTTGGAAGCAAAAAAGTATCATGACGAAGATGTTCATGATTTTCTAACACGTTTAAAATTTCACAAAAAAACTGGGTTTATTTCTTAAAATCATCACTTAAATTTCACATTTCCAATGACATAACATTTGTACGCTTTAAGTTCGTGAAATATCGAACAAGTGATGATACGTCACCAAACGGAAAAAAACGGGTCGAATATATGTTACAACCCCAATACAATAAACCTTACCGATGAAAACGTAGTCATCGAGATGGTTGAAAATCCCATCGCAGATATTTTCATGGGGCAATTAGCCTTCATCTGAATCATCACTATCGCTTTCTTGAAACTCTTGGAACTGGGACCCGTCATTTGGGTCCACATGCAGGAATAAGCTGCGTTTGCCACGTTCACACTCTGCAAGAAAAAATAATTACCAAATCATCTGGTTCCAATACTAGCACGCGCTGAGCTTGCGTGCTATTCTTCCACACTTGCAAGTGTTGTGATATCTTCACGTGCGGGATAGCATTACCAACAAGTATAATGACGAATCATGAGATATTTGCACAGCCCATAAATCTCAACCCTAAGACTTGATTATTAGACGTTTAATTTAATTAAATTATTAGTACCTAATTAAATATATTGAACTGTAAATGTGACAAAACATTATGTTGCACACGGACGTAAGTTAAACCGATTTTATAATGTTTCATAATAAATATTGTAAAATCACACGACCTCCAAGGGGATCACAATCAATAATATTAATACTATGCGTATCCAGAAAGTAAGTGTACTGAGGCTCTCACGACCGGATGGATTTTATTTTCGACATGTTGGCTACACTTCCGTGTAGCCTGACCCTTCCCCTCCGCAACGAGACCGGTTCGAGGTCAGTACGTTGAGAAGTGTCGACGCGACAACACGTTTCGTGAAAAATGACAATCCAATCTCCCGCCAAGTGCGAAATACGCAGCGTCATCCGTTATCTGGTTTGGAAGGGAAAACCTCCGGTTGAGGTTTATAATGAGGTGAAAACTGCATATGGTGATAAAGCTATGAATCGTACGAGTGTGTACAAGTGGTGTCGCGAGTTTAAAAACGGTCCCTAAAAAAATTGCGGAGGGCGATTCAGAACAAGAGGAGAGGCATGCTGACAAAGGGAGTCTACCTGCTGCACGAAAATGCCAGACCACACACGGCCAACGCCACGAAGGAACTGCTCGCCTCGTTTAAATGGGATGTCCTGAACCATCCCGCGCATTCCCCTGACCTAGCACCTTCAGATTACTATATCTTTACCTTCCTGAAGCTGCACATGGGTGGAAAAAGGTTTTCAACCGACGAGGATCTAAAGGAGGAGGTGGAGAAGTGGACGGAGGGGTTGGCGGGAAACTACTTCGAGGAAGGCATCAAAAAGTTGATACCCCGCTTCACCACCTGCATTGAGAGGAATGGCGACTATGTCGAAAAATAGCTTACATATGTACTACGGTAACCACGTAATTTTTTTGTTTAAATAAAAAAAATTGTAGCCTACAAAAATTCAGTACACTTACTTTCTGGATATGCCTCGTACATCAATTTATTATTAAACAGTTATTGCTGTTGCTGTTAATATTATCAGATTTTCAAATGTCAATGTATTTATTAATGTGTGTGAGATTCGTATTATTTAATTTTACTGAAAAAATTATAGATTTACATTTTATAATCAAGACTTTATTTTATTTTATTGTAAAGATATTTTTACTTATGCAAAATAATTTTTTAACCTTAAATTTAGCGTACAAATACAGAATTCTTATTATTTGTACATCAAATACCAATTTCAGTGAGGTTTGTGATATCTTTTTTTTATTTTATAAAGTAATCTATAATACAAAAATGGCTAAAGGCTATACCTATATACAAATTGATATTTAAAAACGAATCCAAGTTATATATTATAACCATGAACTAACTTAATTTTAATTTCCTGTTATTTAACTTGCACTAATCTTAATATTTAATTTCTTAGAAATAGTTAACACCTTCATACTACTTATAACTAGATAACAATTCTTACAACTAATTATTTCTTGGTGTTTTTGTTAATTTTGTTCCTTGAACTGTGGAAGTGCAGTCCTACGAACACCTATACCTTAATTGTTATGTTCAGTTATGAGAGCATTTAATTGACGTATGTGATAAGCTGATTGACTTAAAACAGCAATTCTTAGTTAGCCAACCAGGAGACCTACAGTACCTGAGCATAATAACTAAGCACGATGGACGAAATGAAGTATATTATTATGATTATTGAAACATATATCTTTAAACCCCTGATATATTGTATCTTTCCTTTCCATATAAAGTAAATAAATTTATATAGATGAAGGAAAAATATACATGTTGAGGTATTTAACCGTGTCCTTTGAAATGTGTTCGTGAAGTATATTATGTTTCGTTTTTTTTTAATTTTGAGACACACTGACTTAGGTCTTCTGAGACCTGGTGTGATGTTTGCAATTGTAATTATGGACTTCTTTTTTACTGTAATAAAAAGAAAATTTATTCAGTGACATTAAGATAACGAACTCTGCTCAAACTTCTCTGCTCATGTTACAGAAAGTGTAATAAACAGTGTTTGATAAAAATAAATTACAAAGACTAATTAAATGTAATTTACTTATAATTATATGTATAAATAAATATACTATATATGTTATTGTAAAGTGGTACATTTTTCAGGTAAACGAGGGTGTGCTATAATAACAAAAGGTAAATTTACCTCTTTTATCAGCCTATCACCATACCAGGACAGCATAAATATCTGTATCATTGAAGAACACAAGAAGATTACGTACTTTACCATAGCCACCGGCGATGCTATCTGAGGAGGAAAGTATCACAAAACTATATTTATTAGTTAATTAATGTACAATTATTAATTATATTGAAAATAAAGCCTACTGCTGTTAGAGGCTAGATATTTTCTTACCTTTTACGCCACCGATGAATGAGAAAGTAAATATAAATATTTTAATTTATTTTCAAATATTTAACTTTCATCTCACTATCTTTTTTATTCTGACACTATTGGAATTTTTACGCAAATTATATTTCTCAAGCGAGTTAATGAAACTAAATTATGGTACATATTACTTTTTCCTGGAAGAGGCAGATCGACGAAAACGTAACGGGGTCAAATGAATCAGATTTTGAAAGAAGATTAAGTGAGAAGTATACATTATTATTCAAACGTAATTATTAAGAATGAAGTGAGCTAAAAACTGTTATGTTAAGTAGGATGAAAAAGAAGACGCTTGAGCTGATGGACAACCTTTATATTTATATTCACTTCTTACTGTATAGGACGATATACGAGTATAACACTAAATATAAATTATAGTGAAAGTGACATCTCCATACATAACATACATATCATCACGCCCTGTCTATATCGGATTATATGATATGTATGTATGTATGCTCATGTTACTTTCACTATTATTTATATTTAGTGTTGTTTATCGTTCTATAGAGTAAGAAGTGAATATAAATATAAAGGTTGTCCGTGAGCTCAAGCGTCTTATTTTTCATCCTACTTAACACAACAGTTTTTAGCTCACTTCATTCGTAATAATTACGTTTCTTATTCTGTCAAACATATTAAACTTTTATTATACTCTTCCAACTAACCAGAAAGACGTGGTCTTAAGTGAAAACTTTTTTTTTTAAATCTGGGTTCCAACGGAATTTAATTCCGCAACATCAAAGTTGGGAGACAGGCGTTTTACCAACTATGCCACGAAGGTCGTCATTGACACAAAACATATTATTTTTAAATATCTTCCCTAACGTCAGGGAAAACATTGTTGATAAATAAAACCGGTGTCGGCAACCTATGGCACGCGTGCCACTATGGGATACGCGGAAGGGTTTTTAATGACAGGCATTAAGAATGACAAGAAATAAAATTCTTCAATACATTAATTAAAAAAAAGGCTAATGAATGTTAAATTTTAGTAAGACTTCCAAATTATGTTTAATTTCTTAAACGAAACGGCTCGTTTTTTTTACTAGAAATTATTAGTTTTTAGGAAAGCGTCAAAAAATTTCTCGTTCAAGAAAATTATCACTTTTTGAGGAAGAAAATCCAATATTTTTTAATGTGCAAAATCTTGCTTTAGTTTTGAACAAGACCTCCAGTTTATATTAAGCATGGAGCCATGTAAGTATTTTGAATTATAATGAACTAATATAATAGTAATTAAATAAATATTCAAATTCTTAAAGATAGATTTTACTTTAAACTATGAAAAATTTCGAGATCCGTTAGTGGCACGCAGAGTTTCAAATCCTTAAAAAAAATTAAAAGTGTCACATCAATGCACATAGGTTGCCGACCAGTGGTTTAGTGGATACTAAATTTACTATCTATTAGAACAAATTTAACCATCAGATCGGATTATTAGATGTTTATAAGCTATGTTGAATAATATAATCTTTAATAATACATTAGTTTATAATTTTACTAATTACATTACTCCCTGCGACACGTATTTCTACCTCGTATTTCAAGGTTCTCTTCAAATTGAAGTATGATCCAGGCTTCTTACGAGAGCAATGCTCGGAATAATTACGAAAGCAATGCTCGGAAGTGTGTGTGATCTATTGACCAGATGAATTATTTGTTTATTAATGGGGGTGCATTTGCTTGCATTCTTCAGTTAAATATAACTGTTTTGTTATTGCTAATGACTGTAAGTCTCTAATTTTTTAGAAAATCGTTGTTTTATATAATTTTTTGTGAAGTACTTCAATGTTTACTGAACTTTCTTTGAAAGTAAGATTTCTCTCCATTATATGGTGTGTAAGTGATATTATGAATTCATAATTTTAAACTCTTTTTTAGATATATTTAACTGTATAACAGCGTCTTAAAATTCTTTTTTGTAGTATTACAACATATTTATAGATGAAACTATGAACCAATTTATTGAATTATATATATTTACCGTTAATGAAAAAAGTAGGATGCACATTACGACAGAGCTGGATACAAGGTTGAGAAGCAGAATAAAGCCGTAAAATCCTTGCACTTCTTTACATATCCTGGAAAAATAATATCCTGTTTATCATCTTATATCAAATTGATCAATTTTCTATACGCTAATTCCCTCTTATTTGCAATTTCGTTTTCCACTGTTATAGTTACACACAATCAAAATATTAAATGGAAATCCAACGTACCGTCAGAATATCAATAGTAGCTTAACGGTACTTTATAATCCCTACTTTATTTACCTCACTTCGTCTATTTTATCCTTACAAAAAGAAAAATTTTCAATAAAATCTCTCTGTTATTTATTGTTTGTATCAACTTGCAATATCAACTCGGAGACTAAACACTCAGTGGCACGCGGTTTAGAGATATTGAACAATTGAATGACACAGTGGATTATTCTTGGCACTGCTTAGCAGTACGAGAATAATCTTCCTCAGTATGGTTCCACATGAATAAAAATTAATCAGACTCCCATTATGTACAGGAGAAATCCATATAACTTGTAAAATAAAAAAATGCTATAGATATTTTGAAAAAGAAGACGAAATCACATTCACGTATTTTTTATTAGTGAACATTGTTACAATACCTATATTTTATTTTTAGTCATCTGTCTATAATTTATAAATTAAACTTTACTATATATAAATGTATAATTTAAAAAAGAAACTATATTAGATAAAGGAAAAACATATGGTGTATAGTTCGGTTCCATCCGTGATTTCAGGCATCCACTTGTTACTATATGTCAATAGCAAAAATAAAAGATTGAGATGGCGAATAAAGACGACAAACCAAAATGGTGGGTGCACATCAACTACAAAAATCCATAATATAATGCTGTTGTAAACTATCATCTTAGCAGATTTTGACATTATTTGGTTAAAGTATAAATGTTTTATGCGTCCCATTGACTTTGTTTCCTATCGCTACATATATCTCATAACTCTTGCATCGTCTGAGAAAATACGACCTAAATAGCAGAATTTCATAACTTGCTCTAATCTTTCATTATTCGCCTATATAACACATTTACTTTCCCTTTGCATATCTCTCACTGTGTATGTCATCTCTCCCTACTCCAGCAGATAAATGGCGGTGTGGTTTGTGGTACGTACGAAGTTCGATAAAAAAATTACAAGATTTTTTTATTTCGCGGGCTGTTAGTTTTTGATTGAGACAGGCAAATATTTACAACGCATTTTGACATGTGTGCGATTTTTTTTAAATTTAAAAAATGACTGGACTTTGCGTTAAAAATATAACCAAGTGCAGTGAAGTAGTGCAAATGCTGGAGAAAGTTTTTGGCGAGGATGTCATGTCGAAACCAAAGGCTTATGAGTGGTACAAACGATTTCAAGAGGGCTGTGAGACGTTGAAGATGGTAAGAAAGGCGTTCTAACACATCAACCACCGATGAAAATGTGAAAAAAATCTAAGGACATATTGTATAATAATCGTTAAATAACTATAAGGAAGACTGCTGAGGAATCTATCTCATACGGTGCATGCAGTGCAATTTTTACCAACGTTTTGGGCATGAAACGAGTGGCACGTAAATTTGTTGAATTTTTAACAAAAGCAGCGTTGCAAAAACATCGCCGAACAAATGATGACCCAGAATTACTCCAACGCGTCGTAACAGGTGACGAAACGTGGGTGTATGACATCATAACAAAGGCCAAATCGCCCCAATGGAAGCTTCCTGAAAAGCCAAGACCAGAAAAAGCACACTAAGCTCGATGAAATGTAAAAGTTCTCCTTAGTGTTTCCTTCGATTACATCTACATAGTCCGCTATGAATTCTTACCACCAGACCGTATGGCCAATAAAGATAATTAATTTGAGGTTTAACGCCGTTTACGTGAGGCAATCCGAAGAAAACGATCAGAATTGTTGGCAAACAATTCTTGGATTTGGAAACACGATAATCGCACGCACCACTTCACACTTGAATTTTTAGTCAAAACTAACACCGTCGTGACACTTGAGCCACTGTATTCATCAGATATGCCCCCTGCGACATTTTCTTATTTCCGAAGATAAAAAGGACATTGAAAGGACAACGTTTTACGACCATAAGGTGAACTAAGACTATCCACAAATGTTTTGCGAATTGGAAAAAACGTTGACAAAAGGACGCTGGGAGATTAAGGAGCCAATAGGAATCTTTAAACAAATACTTTTTGATCAAAATAATGATTCTTATATTTTTTTATCAGTCTTTCTATAAACAACATGTATAAGCTGTCTTACAAAATAAAAAAAATCTTTTTTATTCCATAAATTTATTTTATACCCTCAACACGTATTTCTACTTCCTATTCCGAGGTTTTTTTCAGAACGTTCTGCCTGAAGAAAACCTTGAGGTACGAAACAGAAACACGTGTATCGGAAATGAATCAAAGTTGTGGAATAATAGAGTTATTTATTACTCAACATTCTAATATGGAGTTCAACGAAGTTATAGCCAAAACCTTTGCTTAAATAAATATCTTACACAAACTTAAACAGTTGGTTATAAATCCCAGCCCAACGGATTCCAGGGATAGTCAACGATGAATGAATATTAAAAAATACAATATATTGAATTTTATTTCATCAAACACTGTTTGTTCCACTTGATGTAACGGTATAAACCTACTGGTTTCAAGGTTTTCACCTAATCATCAACAATGTCTTTAAACCTCCTCAATGTTAATGTTTTAACTATAAATTATAAATACAATATAATTAATATATCACTTACGTGGTGAGTTTATTTTGATACTTGACAACATCTCGTAACCTTTCTTGAACACTCTTACCAGAATTTTCTTGAAGGGCAATACGTTTGATATCCCTGGAAATCAACTGCAGATGCATGCATACGTGGGCGACCATCAGGCAAAATAAACAATCCACAGCTGAAACACAGCCTGTAGTGAACAAACCTGAAAAAAAAATATGAAAAACCTCAATGTCTAAAACATTTAATTTCAGAATTTTATTTTTAAAAACTCGTAAAAATACCACATAAATATCACCACTTGTATTTATTTATTTTAAATACCTTTAATATAAATATTATACCTAATTATTTTTACTAGCTGAAAAGCCTGTTCATTCTTGTAAAGGGTCTTTCGAATTGAGCGGTTTTTTTTTAATTCTCGGGTAAAACACAGATGGCGTTGTAAACTTGTCTGAGTCTTGTGACACTTGAGAAGTGTAATGTATGACATTTATAAAAACGGAGTGGTATACAATACTACAACGCGTTCAAATTGTTGAATTATTTTATGTATTGTAATCTCCGGAAACGGTGATATTAATTGGTCACCAATATCATGTGATCTAACACCGTTGGACTATTTTCTCTGGGGTTACGTGAAATGCCAGGTCTATATCAAATCTAATTGTGTGTTTTATTCAATAATTTAAAAAAATGGAATTAAAAAACCGCTCAATTCGAAATATCCTTATATTATCATACCAGCTGAGAGTAAAAAACAGTAACTAAACACTTATTAATTGTTATACTTTGTAAATAACAATCAGTAATAAACACTGAATCGAATTTTTACAGTAATTTTACTTGCTTAGGCCAGGATCAAGTTAAATTTTATTGTTAGCTCATCAGTGAAACTCTGGAGAAAGAAACACATAGTAATTTTTAATGGTCAATCCACCCATACCTAATACCGAACTGGAATGATGGGGTGCATATGCACCTGGTGGTGGGGTGGGGTGATCGTTTTTTTGTTTTTAAAGTGCGCCGTCTGTGTCTCCTCACTGAATGTGAAAGGGACATTAAAAGAAGAGTAACAACAGAGAACATGGTAAACGAAGCATTTAATATTGTATACAAGCACGCTATATCAAAAAAAGGTAAAATGGCGAAACATAAAGGTGTGTTGGCGCATACTTTGACATATGGAAGTAAAACTTAAATTTTATCAATCAAACAAGAGTATCATGTATTATGATTAAATATCATTCATAGCATCGCCTCACATCTCTATCTTAGAAAGAAAATTTCACAAAGCTAGTTTCAATCATTTAGACAATACTTGACAGATATAACACAAATTCTTGAAAGCGTTCAAAGATGATAAAAAAAAATCGAAGATATCTAACTAATCTCACTTATGAGGGTAAATTGCCTACTCTGCAACAATGAAATCGTGAGACTTGATTGAGTGTTATAAGATCTCGAGCAGTCATAATGATTGCTCTGAAATTCGCCAACAATTTTCTTTTAACCTAAACGCACATTTGAAAGGAACATTGCTTAGCTAACCGAATTGTGGGATCTTGAAACAAACTGCCCATTAGTGTAGTAAGTACAGAGACATTCAACCAGTTTAAAAAACTTCTAGACAAGTTTATACACATATCCGAAATTGCTCCTTAAGTGGTGATTGGTTTCCTTTGTTTATCCTTTAAATAACTGAATATTTTCCTTTGCTGTAATTGTGAAAGGAAGAGTAAATGCGATATTTATGGGTGACTAATGAAATACTTGAACATGTCAAAGAATTCTACTCTTTGGTAGTATACAAGGGATATCAAACAGCGTGTAGTGATATGAAATAGTCATTGGAGCATTAAAACATATACATGTTCATTCGTACCGGGCCGTATCAAAATCTGCTAAGATAATAATAGTCCATAACAGTATTTAAGTACCAACTTTGATGCCTGGGAATGAAACTTGGACATATAAAAAGACTGAAAAGAGTAGAATGAATGTTGTAGACATGTGTGCCCTTAGATGAATACATGGGGTGACAATGTATGACATAAAACGGAATAAAGTCATTAGGGATGAATGTGAACTGAAGGTTGGTATTTTGTGTAAGATGAAGAAGAGCGCGGTGATTTGGTTTTGACATGTGGAACGAATGAATGAAGAAAGACTAACAAAATAAATATATATTACAAATGTGAATAAAAATTGTGTTTGTGGAAGATCGAGGAAACTATGGTTTGAACGAGTAGATGATATTTTGAAAGAAGGAAAAGCGAGAAGTAAGAGAAATTGAAGGAGCTGTATAAGAACGCGTATGGATGTGGAAGAGACAAAATATGTTTGTCAAGATAGAAAAGTCTGACGCTTGGATCTCTCTGCCTAATCCAGTAGGAAAACGGCGTTATCATCATCATCATCATTGTCAACCAGGTTCGATCCACTGCTGGATGATAGTCTCCCCAAGTTAACTTCAAATAGTTCGGTTTTTTGCTCGTTGATGCCATGTGATGCTGCCATGCTTCCTGATTTCATATATCCAGCGTACCTTCGGTGTTCTTCTGGGCCTCTTTATGCATCTTAGGTACCATTTGATTATTTCGGATGTCCATCAGGAGTCTGACATTCTGCCTACGTGTCCTGCCCATTGCCACTTCATTATTTTGCACACCTTTATAACGTCTTCTACCTTTGTATATTGCGAATCCAGGTGTTTCGTTTACGGTCTCTTTTAGTATATCCCAACATGCATCTCCCCATGTCCCATTGTGCGGTCTGGAGCTTTTGTGTGTTCTTTACTATGAGCGTCCATGTCTCGCAGCCATACGTAAGTACTGGGAGAATACACTGGTTGTAGACCTTTCGCTTCAAGGATATTGGGAAATTACTTTTGATGATGTTGTTCAAACGTCCAAACGAGCTTCCCGCTAGTTTTGTTCTTCGTGCTATTTTCTCCGATATGCCACCTACAAAGGAAATAAGTCAGCCCAGATACACATAACATATTCCTGAACAAGTTCTAGCGGCTTTCCATCTACGTTAAATCTAGGGAAACGGCGTAATGGTATGTATTTATGTTTTTTTTTTCTTTTTTATATACTTGATAAATATATTAACAGAATTCATATTGTTTGTCTATAATGATAATAATAATAAATAATAGTTAACTTACCCGCATAAAATTGTGTCAAATAAGTAATCGACCAAATAGTCATATTTTTGGTCGAATCATATGGATACCAGAGTATATAAGGAAGAATCATTATGGGCTCACCACTGGTTACTCGACTTATCACCATTAAAACTATCGGAAAAATATTATACGCCATTGATGATGAATTCATTCCCACAGAATATATCCACATGAATTTCTTCGTAGGGTTCATAGATCTGACTATAATCTTTCTGGTATCATCGTCATCCTCTGTAGGCCACATTTGTCTCAAATCTTCAAGAAGTCTCTTCACAAATCTTCTTTCAAATATTAACCTCAGCGATTTTAAAACGCTAAATATACACAAGATGTCACAAGGAACGACTTCAGCAATCTTTAGAAATAATTCATCGGATATTTTTTCAGCTGCTGCCATTTCGTAAATCATTTTCGTTTCCGAATACACGACGAATATCTCATGAAAAATACCAAAACAATATAGTAATTTTTGCAATGTGTTGTATGTCGTGGATTTTGTTCTTTTTTTCAAGTGTATTTCACTCATACCCACAACTTGAAAGGTTCTTTCTATGACTTCTAGCATGTCGTCGAAATTCGTTAGCTTATTAACACTGTTTTTTAATTTATCATCTTCTTCAATGTTTACTTTGTCTTTTGATTTCAATTCAATCATTTTCTCTTCAATTGTTTTTTTTTTTACAGCTTTATATTATATGCAACTTTAATTGTATACTATATAACCAAGCAAGCTTTTGTCAAATGTCAAACACTTTGAACCAAACCAAATGTGGAAGATGCCTTAAATGGAAATCAGGCAGAATCCTTTTTGAAAAAAAAATCTGGGATTCGACGAAAATCTGACTTTTTTCAACTATTTATCTTAATATGCATTTTTTTGTAAATGGAAATAATAAATTAAGCTTTTATATACGTTAGAACGAATTTCCCTTTTCGTTTCAAAAATGTATACATAAAATAAAAATACTATTAATATTTCCAGTATTGTTTTTACGATTCTTTGCAATTCTTTTTTTTTTTCAGTGAAATTTCAAATTATTTAAGTTTTATAAACTATGTTATCTTTAACCATATATATATATTTTTTAACTCATGAGTACTTTCAAATATGTATTTTTATCACAAGTATGTTTTTACGATTCTTTGCAATCCTTTTTTTTATTGGAATTTCAAACACACTGATAAATTATTGTAATTTTCTAAACCATGTTAACTTTGACAAAATATATATTTTTACGTCATGAGTATTTTCAAATATGTTTTTTCATCACTTGTATGTTTAATGAACTGTTCAGTGAATTCAAGATCCATTTGAAGTAATCAACAAACACAAGAAGAGTACACAAGAATCAAAAGTTCAAAGTTTTTTTGTGTACGGAGAATAATAATAACATACAAGTGTACTTAAATGAACAGGGGTTTCATCAAATTCACGATTTGTTATACGAGAAATTTTATAAATAAAATTGTATGTAGTCCTATTGTATCAACATATCTGAATTGACGGTTGTCAATTCGATGTCAATACTGTTATAGGGGACAAAATAAGTGCCCATCCAGCGCGATCTACACTAGAAGATCGATTTTTTTTTATGAGCGCGATGTCACGTTATGACAAAGTAGGAACTGTCCAAAGGGACTTCTTTCCGTCTAGGGCACACCTGAGTGTGAAAAGAATAGTAACGACGGCGGATTTAAGATCCGACGTCACGTGAGAAGGAGAATGACTCGCAGTGCAATAATTATATTTATGCATTACTTAAGGCATGGGCTTGAAACAGCTTAACAGGTAGCAAGTACTTACGCAGAAAACTTACATTACCAATGGGGGCATATTAATAAGTGCGGCCAGAAGGCAAATTTTCCTTCGGCCCCATCGAGTTTTCTAGATTAGAATCTCGCAGATTGCCATCTAGTTCGATGATTCCGTGCACGTGAAAAAGTAACAACAATCGCACACGCTTATCGCATATAAGTATAGCTGCCATGAACACTCTTTAACAAGACTGGAGATAAGTTTTTATTTATTTTGAGTTACCGTCAAGAATCGAACCCGAAAAAGCTCTTAAATGAAAATCAAGCGTCTTACCAACTAGGCTACGGAAGTTGACTGGAATGAAATTATTGTTACTTTGTTTATTTCATTAAGGTTGATGTGTCGAATAAGATCTAGAAGATTTGGGCATGTAGAACGAATGAATAAAAATAGACTTCCAAAAGAGACAAACATTTTAAATTTGAGAGGAAGACCAAGGAAGTTATGGTTGGATAAAATTAATGATATTTTGAAAGAAAGAAATTTAAAGTGTCAGAGAAATCGTAGAAGTTGCATGAGAGGCTGCATAGATATAGAAGATGCGAAAGATGTGTGTAGGAAAGTTCTGAGCTATCCACTCTCTATTTATTCGTAACATATTTCAAAACGAAAACGACGTGATGTTATGTAGGTATATAACATACTCGTATGTACATTTATGTCATGTTTCTGAATGCATTGGATTTTAAAACAATTGAATTTTGTATATAGTTTTTCTTAATATGCACATCAAATTGTGTTTAATTTTTTTCGATTATTGGCAAGATTTCCTAAAAAAAATATTTTTAATGTACTATTTGTTTGTAAATGACGGGTGCTGTCTTCCAGCCCAGGGGTTAGGCGTTGGATTCCCGTTACTACCCGATATTTTTTAAAGAGGATTCCAGTCTTATTTTCACTAAAGTCTTTTGTGATTGATTAGAAGAGATTTCCACATTTTGGATTGTGTATTACAAAAGTGTAATTCAATACAATATAGCATAAATGCCCACTTTAAGTAACATGGCTCCATTAAGTAATGGGAACGCAGTTTCATCAAAAGGAAAAAAAATAATGAAAGAAATAATACAAGAAATAAATTATTTAACACAAATAACATTGATTTCATTTTCTCTTTTTTCGAATACACGTGTTATCTGGTTGATTTTATCGTTTTGTATTTCTTGCTGGGTTTTTACTTTTAACCTCGTACATTTGAATTTATTTATCCAGTTTTACGAGATCTCACAGAACCACATTAGGGAGCTGGAAAGTTTAGATATTTTATCGAAAATAACATAAATACATTAATTCAAAGTCTTTAGACCAGACTTTCCAAATCATAGACAACAATTCAATTTATTTCTCCAGTTTCACGATATCTTACAGCATTTTTCCAGTTTTACGATTTCTTAGGAGGCTGGAGAATATTGACACTGTCGAAAATTATGAAAAACACAGTAATTCAAACTTCTTAGACAACAGTTTCGACTGTCAACTTTATGGGCTACGTTTGAATTTATTTTTCTAGTTTTACAAGACCTTACAGTATCAAATTAGGAGGCTGAAGGATTCGGATACTATACCGAGAAATATATTAATTCAAACTCTTTTGACAACGGTTTCGACTGTCAACTTCATGCACCTTGCAGTATCATATTAGGGAGAAACCCTTCTCCCTAATGTGGCACTGACATGAATTGAATATTTTTTTTTTAAATTACAAAAATGAATTAAAATATTTTATCGACAATTACAGAAAAAAAATCAGATAGTATATTTGATATGAGAATCTAGAAAAGCTTGAACACACAATCTTTTCCTTTCCATTATAATCCATAAATAAAATGAATGAATCTAAAGCTGACATCCTTGATCCTTAATTATTCAAACGGATAACCAGAAACTTGATTAAAAGTAGTTGAGAACTTAAAACTTTTGTTTGACCATTAAAGGTCAATTATTTTAACATTACAGAAGTAATAAGAACATGAGTTATAATTGTACCAATTGTTTATTTAACTGTTCAAAGGTGCCCATAAAACAAACAATAGGATTCTTTGTATTATTGAACTCAGTGGTTGACGACCTCCATTGCCTAGTTGGTAAGACATTAAGTCTTCCACATGAGAGTTTCAGGTACCATAAAAAGGTACCTACAAGTCTGAATAAAAAGTTCATCTGGTAACAATAAGTGTTTTTGAAACCAAAGGTTCGATTATTGGAGCCGAAGATAATATTGTTTCTATTCCACGCTCTTCAACATATCTACTTTGTCGATTGGGATATGTTGAAAGTACCATACGAATAAATTAAGTGTGTCAAGGAATTTTGGAGATAAAATAGTTTTTTAGAGTTCATCTTGAAATACGATTGCTTAGTCATAATTAAGTAGACTTACTTATATCTAAAAACCGCTTAAAGTATTTGTATGCATTTTACTTCCGTTATTTACTATGCAACCTCATTTTTACAGGTACATGCAGTTGTCCCTCCTTAAACCACAATATCTCTAGGAACGAGGTAGGTTTTCTTACAGTGCAATCGTATACTCGAAAGAAAATTGTATTTAGTCATACTTTGATGAAAGAGGTGCAATATCTGGGTGGAGGACCCTCCTGGTGGTGCCACACTGAAATATTTTAAGGATAACGGTGTTATCGGCAAAGGGGCATATACCATGAACAGAGATGAAATTTACATTAAATAATAGAAAATAACGATTGGAAATTGAATAATTTTTACTCAGTTCACAAAGAAAGACTTCAAAGATCAAGGAAGTCATAATTTTTTTCATAACAATTTAAGAAAGATTTAGAACTATCCCTCGTCCCCACAAAGTCAGTGTAACCAATCGGGTTGAAGATAATCTGTAAGATACTTAAAGGTCTTGATTATCCTTTTTGTAGGTAGAATCGAGAATTGAGCCGAAAACTCTCTCGTGGAAGATATGCATTTTGTGGAAGACAAGACAAGACATTTAACAAACTGGATCGTGAAATTCATCCATTTAAATATCCCATTACATCTATAAAGCATTCAGTTTAATTCATTTCTTCTTCCAGTTTTATTAAATTTTTACTTTTCTCTATACAACATAGAAAATTTAGATAATTTTAATTGAATATCGAAACGTCGAGTTCAAGTACATAACGATGCAAAAAATGTACCATTTTGCGGGTATAATGTACCACTTTACTATGCACTACCTGCGAAAAAGTGGTCTTATTCCTTATTTTCATATTTCATATATTTTTCCTGAATACTAAAATACTCAGCTACATATTTCATACATTTTTCCCGAATACTTAAACACTTAGCTACATATTTCATTCATTTTTTCCGAATACTTAAACACTCAGCTACATATTTCACATATTTTTTCCCGAATACTAAAACACTCAGCTTCATATTTAATGTATTTTCCTGAATATTAAAATACTCAGCTTCAACAATCATATTTTGCATTCACATCCTTAAATTATAAACTAGGACATACATTATTCTAGCATTATACTTATTTTAACCACTACCTCAAAATAATATCGAAAATCTCCTCATCACACGCTCTACATTCGCATTTGTCATTCACTCATATCCTTTTTCAGATCTTCAAAAGCTCATCATTCCTCTCCCCTTATTAAAAAATCACTTTGTCACACTTTTTTACATTTAAAAGCGTATATTTTTTAACATTATCTCGTCTCTCCAACTAAGCCACGGAGGTATTCTTCTTCTTCCTATTGATCTAGGTCGTATGCCCAGTTTGTGACTTACCAAGGAGGTCGTAATATATTATTAAAATTATAATTCTTATTATTAAAAATTATTTTTTATTGCACATTATTATTATCATCACTTTTATAATTACCTATTCTACTTAACCTGTAACAGTTTACAATTAATCTTTAAAATTTTCGCCTCTATTATATTTTAACATTTTGGAGACTGGCGAAAAAGTTATTAAAATTATTATTTTATTTTTTACTTTATTATTCATTAACTCTTATTTTTTTGTGACAAAAAATCACATTATTTTTACTGTGGTTATTATTCTTAATTATCTGTAACAAAAAAAAATTACATTGTTATACATATTATTATTATGTATCTGTAATAAACAGTTTACATTGATATTTAAAAAATATAGCCTGTGTTATATTGTAACATTCTGCAGACTTACGAAAAATTTACTAATATTATCCTTGTTATTTATATTTTATTATTTCCCTTATTTATTTGTAACAAAGAATTCACATTAGTGTAACTATTGTTATTAACATATTCTTATTTATCTGTAACAAAAAAATCCATTGTTATACATATTATTTTTATTATGTATCTGTAATAAACAGTTTACATTAATGTTTTCCAATGGTTATGTAATTTCCATTTATATAAACTATTAAGTTTTATTGAAAATTGAAAAGTTCCCAATCTAACCCTGAACAACGTTGTTACGCTGGGTGATAGTGCGGCCCTAGATGGTCTTTGGATTGTTGTATCAGTTTTGTTTTGGTCTTCTGGGAAAACCCTTCCCTGTTTGTCTCTGTCTATCTCTTCCCTTCCCATTCCTCGCCTTCCCTGCCTCACTGGCTGAACAACAAGAAACTTTACACATATTTTTCACTAAAACTTTTATTTCACCTCTGATAATTCCCCGCATCGTTGTACGGAACCCAAATATTAAGTACTAACGCAAATACGATGGCCATTACTTTGTCCACACACTGTCATTTTGTCAACTTTAATATAGCAACAATATACCGACCACTAAAGAACTTTGTTTTAAAAAATGAAATACAATTTTTATCATATAAAGTCAAATACAATTTTTATCACATAAAGTCCAGTACAATTATTATCATTTAAAGTCAAATTCAATTTTTAATTTAAGAATGTTTCGTGTAATAGTTTTTCTAATTTTGTACTTTGGTATTAGATATCAGCAGCATTAGAATGTCTAGGTCTGACATTTGAGACCCTTTATGTGAAATGATACGATCTCGTCACAAATGAGAGCATTTTGACACGTACCTGCATTTACCCTCATAAAGGAGAAGAGATGACGCTAGCTAGGATACATGATTCTAATAGAGGATGGTTGATTTCCTAAAGACGTTCTCTACAGAATTATGTTACGCAAGGATATAAAACTGTTATCATACTATCTCTGACGTATGGATGAAAATCATGGATTCCCTTCAGACGATATAACATAATACGGCACTCTAAATTATAAACTTTTTTATAAGTTATGAAGTTTTCTCAATTGAAGTTCTCAGTTCAGAAAATGACCACTTGAACAGTAA
Source organism: Odontocerum albicorne (assembly GCA_949825065.1). Classification (NCBI taxonomy): domain Eukaryota; kingdom Metazoa; phylum Arthropoda; class Insecta; order Trichoptera; family Odontoceridae; genus Odontocerum; species Odontocerum albicorne. Next base: position 19,807,276 of record OX463856.1, read on the forward strand.
TTTAAATGTGGTGATATAATTGTATCATACACCAATTTTGGTTGAATTCCGATATCTTCCTTTCCATTACCTTATGCCATCCATTTGAGGTCGGCTGCTTGGACCTTTATCCTCCATCTCTCTCGATCTCGCCAATCACTTGAGAAGAGTCTGTGTTTCATCATGTCCTCCTCCACTTTTTTATGTAGGCTCTTCTTGGGTCTTCCTCTGCGTCTGTTTGAGAGTTCCTATTTCGTAGCTGTCTTATGCGTAGATAGACCCTCCATCCCGCCGTTGCACGCTCTCATACCAGTGTAGTTGTACCTCCCATGTTTGATATATTAGTAGCACCACTTTAATTGCTGGAATCCCGATGTATATTTTTTCTAATTCTACTGAGAAACCCTAACCCTTTAACATAAATTATATTGTTTTTATGTTTTTTAGGTTTTTGGAAGCAGAAAGTCATCGCGACTTCTTGTGGGATAATTAGGGACCTCGCGTCGTTCATTATACCTATTGTAGCATACTCGTACTTTGTCAATAAATCATTATGGTACTTAAAAATGCAGACAAGACTAATTATACATTGTTTTACCGTTAGTTGGAAGAAGTTGTCACCTTTGTTTAGGACTATAGTTACATAAGCTAATGTAATGGGATTATTGATCGAGCAAGCAATTTTGGCGATAATGACTCGTTCGAAGCTCACGCAACTTGGCTTTTAGAAGAAAATTGATGTAAATTGTTCCACACAAACTATAGCAACACTTTTTCAGTCGACTGAATCAAGAAATTTCTCTTACATTCCAGCAATTTCAATTCTTATTTTATTTATTTTTATTCCTTTTAAACATGATTGGAACAAGTTTTAGGATTACATAATTAACAAGTTAAATAGATTCACATCAATCATCATATAAAGATATATTCTCCTTATATCCTCATATTTAATTTTAATGCTTATAGGTACGTCTTAAACCTGCTTGTCAACTTAGTAGGAATTTCTGTTTTAAGTTTCAAGAACAACAGCTAATCCCATGAGTCGATTAGATATTCTTATTATTGCAAAGAGCGTAAAAACACACTCCTTTAGTTTTTCTTCCAATTAACTAGCTTTTCTTTTTTATAATCAATTTCGATGGATATTCATGACCATGATAATATATTTAAAGTAACATTTGAGCAACAGTTAAATTTAAAAAAAATAATGATAGATCTGGAAAATATATATTTCACAATCATTCATTTGCGTTAAACAGGGAAAACGATAAGTCTAAAATCCCTATCGTTTTGAAGTGTCCGCTGATGCTAGAAAGTAGAAAATAATTCCTTGGAAGAAAATTGCAAAATGTTTTTAAATACTGCTGCAACTTTCTATTTACTGTAAACAGTGCACAAAATGAATTTTCTCTCTCTACCTCCAATTTGGAGAGTTAAACGGAAAAAATAGCGCTTTGAGAGTGAAAGACGAAAACTCTTAGCTTTTAGCTCACAGGAGCTTGTGCCAATATGACTTCAGCGAACAAATTAGAAGATCTTCAAAAATACAAAGTAAGAAGCTGTTTAAACCTATATACTCTCGAGAAGCTGTTTTAAGATAAGGTGTTTTCGATTGAAGTTGTTTTAAGATAGGCTTCAAATATCAAAACGTTGAGGTCGATTTTGTCTTCACCGAATAAATCGATCCAATGAAGCGTGGTATTATGACAGGGCTTTTACCGTTGCTAATCCTAGGGCGTGGAATGATTTGTATCTAAGTGTTAGTGATATGTGCAGCTTTAAAAAGCATTTGCAAATAACTCTTATACGGAGGTCTTATGAAATGTTATGATTGTACATTAATACTTTACTCTACCTAAAGTTAAACGCGTTACTATCTTATATCGGAAGATCTTCAAAGGTTTCTTTGTTGTTCGTCTTCCATTGTTAAGCTTTCGGCCGTTTTTCAACCACATATTTTTTTCCAAACTTATGCAGATGTAGTGAAGTGCTTAACCTTTTTATTACATTCAACTGATAGATATTTATTTTGTAAAATATTTAATCTGTTCGCGAATAAGAGGACCCTTGTCTGTTCCCGAATAAGAGGTTGATATCTGCGCTCTAAATGGCACTGTGTAAATCGTTATTTTATTAATATTCTTATTTGAATTGAGGTATGAGATTATATTATATTGTATTACATTTTTGTTGTTTACAGTACAAACTAGTGCGTTCATGACTATATTTCAATATCTTCCAAACAACCAAAAAGTTATTTAAAAGGCATTTAGTGAAAACTTGGTTGGGATTATTTTTTTTAAATATCTAAGATTAAACAGAGATTGTTTATTGGCCTTTCCAGTTCACTGCTCCTCCTTTTTTACATCGTACTTTACTGTCCATGCAGTAAGACTCTGGAATCAGTTACAAATCAATATAAGACTCGCTCCGTCCTTGGCATGCTTTAAGAAGCGACTGAAAAAACTCTCTTAATTTCTAGTCAGTAAAATAACGTGTTTCATTCCTGATTTTTCCTTTCATCTCCACCATCCCTTCCTTTTCTTTTGATTGATATCTCACTTTATATGAAAAAGAATGTTCGGAAGATTGTTCGTCTTTGTGAGGTTCGTGGGCAATATGCTCACGTATGTGTTTATGGATTTATTTCGTGGGGATGGATAGTCATTTGAATGATTTATGCAACCATGTAACTTGCTTCATTTAATTTTGTCTGGTTGGTTGGAAGAGATTGCAGCCTGGCAATAAGCCTGCCGGATTGTATTTGCAATAAAAGTGTTAAATAAATCAATAAGATCCAACAGAATTCATACCTGTAACCCCCGAGTCGGAATTATCAACAACGAGGTAACGGAAGTCAGTCAGTCGATCGAAGATAATATTTTCATTTTGTGGATGGATTTCGCGTGTTCATGTATCGGTACACTGTTTATTGATACATATATTTCAGCCAGAACATAACTCTTTTTTTAGTTTCAATGAACAGTTGTTCACACAAACTCATCCAAGTATAATGAATTCTCGTATGATATAATAAATCTCTCAAATAATGCAAAACTATACATTTCACAGTAGCAAGCTGGAAAGCCGCTAGACAGACAGATTCCCAGAAAAGCCCTTTTATTTAATTAAACCATCACGCCGTTTGCGTATTGGGGAAGGCAGTACAGATTATCTCTCTTCAATGACAAAATTTATTTTTCCATAGGTAACTCTTATTTTCTTGCCTTTTCCCACATTCTTTCACGTTCCCTGTCTTTAGGACATAAGCAAATATTTGGTTTCACTAGTTTTTAATGCATGAATGTTGAATGCTTATTTGTTTTTGTGTTTGGAAATAATATTGTTAATTTTCACCCAAGAATAAATCTCGAATCTGCGTAACTTGTGTCTAATTGGTTGAAAAAGAAGCCTTATGACAATAAACTCGCCATTTGTATCAAATACAATAAAGTGTCTACGTAAATCATAAATTATTGTAAATTATAATTATTGCGAAAAGAAATACTACGCCAGCAAAACTAATATATTTATTACAAATAATACATGCTCATATTTGAGCATATATTGAACAGACACGGTGATGGAAAAGTGTGAAACGGAAAGTAAAATGCGATATATGGATGAGTACCGAAAGATTGGAGCAAGTTGAGGAATTATGCTATTTGGTAAGTATTTTCTCAGGTGATGGAAGAGCAATGACATATATCAAATAGCGTGTAATGATAGGAAACAAAAACAATGGGGCACTAAACCATATATACTTAAATCGGACATTAGCAAATTCTGCTAAGATGACAATCATTAACAATATTTTAGTGCCGTCTTTGATATATGGGAGTTAAAAGTGGTCATGGAAACAGACAAAAAGCAGACAAATAAATGCATAAAAATGTGTGAGCTGGGAAAAATACATAGGGTGACAATGTATGACAGATTACGGAATGAGGTGATTAAGAATGAATGTCAACTTAAAGCTGATTTGTTGAATTAAATGAAAAAGAGCGAGATGGTTTGAGCATGTAAAACAAATTAATAAAGAAAGATTAAACAAAACAAATAAACAGTACACATGTGAGTAGAAGACGTTGTAGAAGAAAACCAACGAAAGTATGGTTGGATCAAATTAATGATATTTTGAAAGAACGAAATGTCGAAAGTAAAAGAAATCGTAGGATATGTGTAGAGATAGGAAAATCTGGTGATCTCTCCTTTCTCACTACCCCGACAGGAAAATGACTTGATGATATGTTTGTATAAAACAAAAAAATAAAAAAAAATACGAAATTATGGTGATATGTCTTTTCCGCTTACCCTGATAGGAAAATGGCGGGGTGGTATGTTTATATAGATATACTGAAATACATTTTTCATTGACGATATTTATCACCCAATAGAATAAAACCACAATAAAGCAAAACATTTCTTAGACGTAAGAAATTATATTTATTAATAAATTCGTATACGAGTAATTGTATTTTATGTATCGGTTATGAACAATTACGGATCGTAGTCCAAAGACCACATTCTATCCAGCCCCATTAATCAAGCTTAAAGCTCCTGGAGTAGGCACGAAAAACACACAATTCATATTTGCACATATTTGTAATACTACCCACCACGTGAAGAAGTAATAATAATAATAATAAAAGGAGAATTTTTATAGCGCCGTTCCGAGACCAAACTCTCATCAGGGGAGCTCTAACTGTGGTTAATATAAACACACGTCTAACGCGCATAACCATCGTTACGTGACAAACTTTTAATTGTAACTAGTTCCATATATTTTTTTGTGATATCGGGATTCGAATCTGAAACCCTGCAGTGAATACCCACTGGGTCATAGAGGTCGTAAAAAAGAGGGTATATATTTAATGAAACGATCTCAAGCACGTCAAGCGTGTGTGTTTATTATAACTAGACGATTTTATTTTATATAATGAATTTAATCGGAAATTTCACCCGAAACCCCCCGACTGAAAGCCAAGCATTCTACGAACTACGCCAAGGAGATCTACGCTTTGAAAAAAAAATGTAGTAATTTTTTATGTGAAATAAATAAAATGATGTTTCAGGAATGACGCTTGTCCATTATCAAAAGATGGGCTTTTAATTATTCAGCCCTTATTGACTTTATAATTGCCGAAATATAGCTGTTCGACGAAGGCAACAGTATTTACTAGGACATGGAAATTAAATAATTGATAAAGTTAAATGACTTTGAAATTGACTTACAAAATGTAAAATCAACTAATGTTTGTATTAAATCGAAAACTTTCCCAACAAGATATGTTCGTATTCTTTAATTAATGAAGTTATTTCTTAGCTTAATGGTTGGGGTCGAATCAAGGTCTAGACAGTATGGTAGTTGGTGTCTTTGGAGTACGTACAGACGACCTCCTTGACAGAGTTGGTAAGATGCTTGTCTTCCAGCTCGGAGGTCGCAAATTCGATTCTCATTAGAACCCATTTTTTTAATCGATTCCAGTCTGGTTTTCACTAAAGGCATCTTTATGATTGGTTAGAAGGCATTGCCATATGACAATAAGCCCAATAGGTTGTACTGTATACAATGAAAGTGTAATATAATACATACATCATCATACAATTTCTCTGTCGGGCTAGACAGAGAGAACAGAGCGCAAGACTTTCATATCTCGACATATATCCTTAACCTTTTCTACATCCATACACTTTCTCATACAACGAATTTTCTAACTTTAAACGTTTCCTCCTTTCAAAATATAATTCACTCGATCCAACGATACTTCCTTAGTCTTCGTGTACTACGCCTTTCACTCACATTTGCATTATAAATGTGTTTTATTAGTCTTCATTCATTCGTTCTTCATACCCAAACCATATAAGACTGCTCATCTTCATCCTACTCAACATATTAACCTTTAGTTCACATTCATCCTTAATCACTTTGTTCCCTATTGTTTCTTCCTACGTTTCCTTCTTTCAGAGATTCACTTGATCCAACCATAATTTCATCAGTCTTCCTCTTACGCGTCACTCACAATTTATGCTACTTATATGTTTTATTAGTATATCTTCATTTATTCGTTCCACATGCCCAAACCATCTCGGCGTGCTCTTCTTCATCTTATTCAAACAGCCTGCTTTTAATTCAAATTCATCCCTAATCACTTGATTCCGTATTCTATCATACATTATCACTTAATATATTATTAATACCAAAGCACGCATTTCTACAGTATTCATTCGGCTCCTCTCAGTCTTTTTTCCAGATCCATGTTTCACTCCCATACAATAAAGTTGACACCAAAATACTTTTGTGGACATCATATCAGTCGGTGTTGAATACTATCCGGTTCAAATATATAAGGTAATCATTAAACGTTTATTTACTGGCCAAATGATGAGATATTTCACTATATTGGAATGCGGTAACCCGAAATTAATTCTGAATTCACGAATAGTTGAACGATTCCAAAACAGATGTCTTCAATGCCTTTGTTTGCTTGTTTCTTAACCACGTAAACGACATTTATTTGACATTTACAGACTATTTAAAGTGTTTTTATTGCAGGGAATACGAATTTCACCCATTTCTCTATCCCACGCCTTGAACAATCATGCTTGGCAATTACTCCTTAAATTAAATTAGAATAATCAGTGCAGCTGTTTGTACATGTACTTATTAATAACAAGGAATAAAGTTAATCACTTCTGGAAGGATGCATTTTATTTTAATGTGTCTAGCAATTGTTCACGCCATCGTGAATATTGCTTTCGGTGCCCTGTTTACAAACTGAACCATTAATACTCGTAGTATCAATACTCGCGCACGAAATGACCTTTTTGAAAGAATTTTCCAAAATTGATATCTTCCATATCTCGGTGGATAAATTGAGGATTGAACTCTTAAAAAAACTTTTAGATATAACAGCGTCCCTTCATAGGAAAGCATGAGAATTCATTCTTCTTTTTGCTATTATTTATAGACATACATATATGTTATATACCATCACGCCGTTTCCGTGAAGATAAGGCTGAAAGCACAGGTTGCCATACATTCCTACAATCTTAATTTGCCTCTTCCACAAACATATACCTTCTCATACAACTCCTATGATTTTTCTTCCTTCCTTTATTGACTTATTTTAAAATATCATTCCATTGATCTAACATACTTTCATTGGTCTTCCTCTACCACGCATACCACCGACATTGACACTGCATATTTATTTCGTTCGTTTTTTTCATTGATTCGTTTTACATGCCCAAACCACATGCAAGTGATCTTTTACATTTTACTTTTTAACACATAAGCCTTAAGTTTGCATTCATCCTTAATCACTTCTTTCGGTATTCTGTCACCTCGTGTGTTCTTCTCAGTCCACGCATTTCTTCAGCGTTTATTCGATTCCTTTCAGTCCTTTTCCAAGTCCGCGTAACTTGATAGTCCACAACAGTATAAATGAAGAAATCATGTATTCGTTCCGCACGTGGAACGATCTAACTATCTCAGATATTATTTGTAGACTGGTATATACTTTTCATATTATGTTTTTCATTAGTCTCGATCGTTCGAAACTAATATCAAATGTAAAATAAAATAAATAAATAAACTAAAACAACTCTCAGTTGTTTTTATTTATTTATGTTTTGTACAAATGTATTTCCGCACGATATGGGGCCATCTTCAGTCAACAGCCCGCTTCTCACTTTACCAATTTGGAATTAATGAGAAAAGAATAATACAGTACAGTACAGTCAATATTTCATGAACTCTGCAAGCAGCTTACTTTTATTGCTCGACAAACTACGAAAAAATATATCGACAATCTCAGCAAATTGATTTCCCAAAAGATGCATTCTCTTTATAGAGGAATTTTGCTGGTAACTAAAGATACATTGTTTTCAATAGAAAATAGACCTATGGCGAGAATGCACTGAAAGAACTCAAATATTGAAAAATCCAAGTAATTAATCAATACAATTTAATTGAAAATGAACGATTTAATACTAAAAAAGTAAATCATTTAATATTGTTCTTATTCTCAGAGGCAATAAATTCAATGCTTGTTCAAAATAGCTGTAATCAATATCAATTTTTAATACGAGTATATAAAGCAATCGTAAGAATAAAACTCAGATTTAAACAACAGACAAATTAAATCACATTACACCAAGAGAAAATATTTAAATCAAAAACATTCAATTTACAAAGGATCATTCACTAATTTGTATGAACAAAAAAGCACTCATAAATCCTTAGAAATCGAGGTATAGGGAATTGCGCATGAACAACAACTTGAGTTTTCATCGTATGTTGGCATTAGCTCTTAATAAATCTGATCTGTTTTACCGTTAGCCTTTTTTTTATATGAGTTTTATATTTTACGTATTTTTAAATATATCTTTTGACAAGGTAACATTTTATTGTAAATAACTCCATCTTGTGAAACTACTTCAATCCTACCTTTCGCATAGAAGGTAACAGTGAACACACATTATCATACGTTTTCCGCCAGGCCCATCCGTATTGGTGTCCCCCAAGGCACTATACTTGGACCCTATCTATTAAGAGCCAGATATATATAACTTCTCCGTTCAATAGCGTTCACATATATGATGTGTTAATTAAATGAGGTACATGGCCACGCGGTAACATACTGAGCTTTCGTGCGGAAGGTTCCCGGTTCAAATTCCGCGCTATGCTACTCCTCTTGAATGACACAGGCATTTTTTTCGTCTAGTATTTGAGGATTTATGGGTATTTATATATCTGTATTCATTAAAATTCGATCATATATCTGTATTCATTAAAAAAAAGAGAAAAACATGCAGGTGTGTACCGATCGTCTCACTTTAGGTGTACCATCGGATCTAGTACACCGGTATAGACGGTAAGTTCCCTTATTGGTGTGCAATAGCTCACTCACTTAAAGAGGGAAAAAAACGAAAACTCCACGACACAACTTCGCTTTCCAACTGAATTGACGTAGGATTGGCGAGGGGATCCTCGACTACGAGACCCAGCAACGACGATGAGATCCTCGACTACGAGGCCCAGCAACGACGAGGCGATCCTCGATTACAAGGCCCAGCAACGACGACGATGTTTTAAATCTTAGATTTCTTCCTTTTGTTTCATAAATACTTACAATTTATAAATCCAGAGGGAAGAAGGCTTTTGACATATAAATGTTGAAAATATATGTCCAATATGAAAAAAAGTAAACCTAATAGAGGTTGCTTATTACTGTTAACAAACATCACATTAATATTAATTAGATCTAGAGAAACCTTATGTGATTTATATTTTGAAATAAATATTTTATAATACGAGTATTTAACTTTCATAAATATTTTAGTAAGCTCATAAGAAATATACACCCCCATCCACTGTTTTTCAAGAAATCTAAACAAGGTTCTCAAAATAATTAAGTATTTATGCAGCTTACAGAAATTATTTGGTTTGTTAATAAATTTTCACGAAACAAAATCCCGTTTATTCAATATTTAATTCATAAAACACTGCATACACCATTTTCTGCGATTTTTTTTTACATTTAGACAAAATTGTAGGATTTTAATATTGTTAGTAAAAAAAGTGTTCAAAAATCCATATACCGATAAAAGTGTCATACAACCAGCACAAGAGTATGTGCCAAAAATAATCATCGCTAACTGGAAAAATCGATCATGTTCGATCTTTTTTTTTTAACTATTTTTGTTTATGTCACATTATATAACGGCCGACTTTTGTTTATACGATTTATGTTTATTTGAGGTATATCTCTATATTTGTAGATTATCACTTGTTCTACGAGTATCCCTTCCGACTCCAAAATGATTGAATAACATGTGCGTATATTGTTACAGGTTAAGTTAGTAATGATTCATGTTTCCTTCCCGATTTTCCTATCCTCTTTTCCATCCCTTGATTTTATCTCTGATGATAACTCACTTTCATTGTTTTTATTTAAAAAACTC